>PYDT01000024.1:72570-80070 GCA_004837865.1 Musa balbisiana
GGTGACCTTTCTATTTGCGGTATTCCACCTCTTGCTTGTTTTTGGTCCAAGATGAAATTCTTAATGATATTTTGTTGTATTCCCCAATTTTCGCAATAATAGCTTGTTTCACAGCAGGATTGACTGCATTTTATATGTTTCGGGTGTATTTACTTACCTTTGATGGACATTTGCGCGTTCATTTTCAAGATTACAGTAGCACAAAAAATAGTTCGTCCTATTCAATATCTCTATGGGGAAAGGAGGTACCCCAAGCCACAGTCAATAGAATTTAACCTTTATCAACAATTGAATAATAAGGTCTTCTTTTTTTCAAAGGATATGTATAATTTGATACTAATCTAACAAAATGCTACTAACGATAACTTTAATTATTTCTTTCGAAAAAAAGTACACTTACATGTACCCTCGCGAAGTGGACAATACTATGCTATTTCCTCTGCTTATATTGGTATTATTACTTTGTTTGTTGGATCAATAGGAATTCATTTTGATCAAGGAGTAATAGATTTGGATATATATCCAACTGGTTAACTCCACTCACAAACCTTTTCCATCCAAATTCGAGTAATTCTGTGGACTGGTATGAATTTTTTACAACTGCAATTTTTCAGTAAGTATAGCTATTTCCGGACTATCATAGCATATATCTTATATGGGTCTGCTTATTCATTTTTACGGAATTTGAACTTTATCAATTCATTTGTAAAAGGTGGTCCTAAAGAATTATCTTGGACCAAATCAAACATGGGATATACAATTGGTCATATAATCGTGGTTACATAGACATTTTTTATACTAGGGTTTTTACCATGGGTATAAGGGGATTAACCGAACTAACTCAGTTTTTTGATAGATATATAATTGATGGAATTACAAATGGGGTTGGCATTGCAAGTTTTTTTATAGGGGAAGGAATCAAATCTATGGAGGTGGACGAATCTCTTCTTATCTATTCTTTTATTATTTTATGCATCAATATCGTTATTCATTTTTTTATTTTTTTTATAATTTTTTTTTTTTTTTTTTATGTAGAAATATCTCTTTTTTTTATACCTTACATTATCTCTATTACTAATCCTTTGTGCACTTTGGTGTTCCTAACCGTCCACTGATTTTTGATTGATCTACGGCATGGTAATAAATACAAGACAGTAATGAAAACTCCATACAGTTGATCTTTTACACCCGCTTCAAGATATGATGACTAATGAAAGAATCTTAATCTTGGGGTAAACAGTTTACACTGCTTATGTTTACTTCAACTTTATTCTTGTACATATGAAATGAGATTTTATCTTCTTACTGCAAACTTCTAAGTTGTTTTGTTTCACTCATATAACTATCTGGTTTAACTCATTGACCCGAATGATGAATAAAAAATAAAATACCTATTCAATACATTACATTCAACTTCTTTCCTTACTTCTAGGAAAGAAGTATAAAGTTCATGTTCAACGAATCACACGTAGAGATATTGATAACACACATAGAGTTAATGGTATTTCATAACTAATAGATTGAGCAGCAGCTCGTAGACCACCTGAAAAGGAATATTTATTATTCGATCCGTATCCTGACATAAGAAGCCCAATAGGAGCAATACTTGAAATGGCGACCCATAAAAAAACACCTATACTGAGATCGGCTAAAATGAGGCGATACCCAAAAGGAATTACTAAATAACTTAGTAGAATTGATATGACCACTATAGACGGTCCAATACTAAACAAACGAACATCTCCTCTAGATGGGAGAAGGTCTTCTTTAAAAAGTAGTTTAGTTCCATCTGCTAGAGCTTGAAGAATTCCCAAGGGGCCGGCATATTCAGGCCCAATACGTTGTTGTATCGCTGCAGATATTTCTCTTTCTAACCACACAATTACTAGTACCCCTATTGTAATTCCCAATATAAGGGTCAAAATGGGTACAAAGATCCATATGAGTCCATATACTTCTTTTAAGGATTCCGATATAGAAAAAGAATTGATAGTTTGTACTTCTGTCGTATCAATTATCATTTCAACGATCAACCTCTCCCATAATGATATCTATACTACCTAGTATCGTCATGATATCAGCCAATTTCATTCTTTTAACTAGCTGAGGAAGAATTTGCAAATTTATGAAGCCGGGTGGACGAATTTTCCATCTCCAAGGGAAAACACTATTATCTCCTATCAAATAAATTCCTAATTCCCCTTTTGGGGCTTCTACTCTCACGTAAAGTTCTTGTTTCGACAATTCAAAATTGGGTGAAGGTTTTTTACTAATAAATCTATATTCAAAATCATTCCATTCGGAATTTTTTGCTCTATCAAAGCGTCGGACTTCTAAATTCTCATAGGGTCCTCCAGGAATTCCTTCTAGAGCCTGTTGAATTATTTTTATAGATTCCCTCATTTCACCGATTCGTACTAAATAACGAGCTAACGAATCTCCTTCTTTTTGCCATTGGACTTCCCAATCGAATTCATTGTAACACTCATAATTATCAATTTTACGAAGATCCCATTGTGTTCCAGAAGCTCGTAACATCGGTCCTGATAAACCCCAATTTATTGCTTCCTCTACACCAATAATGCCCACTCCTTCGACTCGCTCCAAAAAATGGGATTTCGCGTAATGAGTTTTTGATATTCAACAATTCCTGTTAAAAAATAATCGCAAAAATCCAAACATTTATCTATCCAGCCATAAGGTAGATCGGCAGCTACTCCTCCGATGCGGAAATAATTATGCATCATTCGCATACCTGTGGCGGCTTCGAATAAATCATATATCAATTCTCTCTCTCTGAAAATATAGAAAAAGGGAGTCTGCGCGCCGATATCCGCCATAAAAGGCCCAAGCCATAACAAATGAGAAGCTATACGGCTCAGCTCCAGCATAATTACTCTGATATAGCTAGCCCTTTTAGGTACTTGAACATTTTCCAGTTGTTCTGGTGCATTTACCGTTATTGCCTCTGTGAACATAGTAGCTAAATAATCCCAACGTGTTACATAAGGCAGATATTGTATAATTGTTCGGTTTTCCGCTATTTTTTCCATCCCTCTGTGTAAATAGCCCAATATGGGTTCACAGTCAATAACATCTTCACCATCGAGAGTAACGATCAGTCGAAGAACACCATGCATTGATGGGTGGTGAGGACCCATATTAACTATCATGAAATCTTTTTTTGTAGCCGGTACAGTCATATCTTTTCTTCCTTAATTCATTATTTCATGAATTCCTCAAAAAGTAGGAGGTTCATCAAATAAAAAATCTAATAACTACTATACTAATTCAAACGATTTAATTAACGATTTTTTTGGCTCCCGAATATCCAACTGGTCAATTAATTTCTTATAACGCGCTCTATTTTTCTTTGACAAATAAGCCAGCAGACGTTGACGTTTTCTCAGAATTTTTTGTAGACCTCTTTGTGATAAAAAATCTCTTTTGTGCAATTCCAAATGTGAAGTAAGTCTTCGTATCTTATTGGTGAAACTTAATACTTGAAATTCAACAGAACCCCTGTTTTCTTCTTTTTCTTCTTGTGGAAGAAGTGAAATGAATGAATTTTTGACCATAAAACTTTTTTTATCTTTTTCTTTTCTTTCTTTTCCATGCCATGGATTTTACCGATCAGGAAAAATAAAATAATAATTATTATATTATGTCAATTTTTTTGAATCTAGTACACGCAAAAATTTAGATTTATCCGTTTCTATCTAAATCAAATTTTCCATTTGATTTAGATAGAAAAGAAAAGGATAATATATTTAGAAAAGGATAATATATTTCTGCATTTACGAAAGAGAATGATTTCTTTGCACCTAAAAAGATTCTGTAGATTTCTTTCTAGATTCAATTGAATTGATACACAAGTAAATACGTATCATGTACCAGAACGTAACACACCATATGCGTACATCTTTCGGTTTTTATTTACTGAAAACGGCATGTGATATATAGGAAATATACTATTAAATAATTCTGAATCGTGGATACATACGTATCCTTGACATACTGAAACGACTACCATTATTGGTATCAAACCAATAGCGATTCATACAAGCTAAATCTTCTAATCGGTAATTGGGCCAAAGAAACAATTTGCATTTAATTAATTTATTTAAATCCGTATTAAGACGTTTGTCCTCATTCAAAAATTGTTCAGAGTTTCTTATGTTGTTTTCGTTGCAAAATACTGGATTTCTATTCACAATATCCCGATTATGAGAGTTGAAACAAATTAGAATTCTCAATTCTCTACGACGTCTAGGAGATAGAATATTTTCAGGAACAAAGAAATTATAATGATCTTGATCCCCATTCACAAATATATTGCCATGTCGTCCAGTGGATTTTTTAAAATTCTTCTTATCAACATATCTTTTCTTTATGTATTTTCTATTAATTTGGTGTTTACTCTTATCGACCAATGAAATACTTATGGTTTGATATATAATGAATTTTCCATCCCTTCTTAAAGATAGACGAATTGGTTCGATAATTAATATTCCCCTTTTTATTAATTCTGTAAGAGCTTTATCTTTCTGAATCAGCATTACATCCAGATGTATCTCTCCTCTTTGAATCGAGGATATAGTAATTTCCCTTGGATTTATCAATCTAAGTAGGAGACAATATATCCTAACATTATTAAAAATTTTTTGATTCAAGGGGTCATCCCATCTTAATTGAAAAATAAAAAATTTTTTCAGGAACAAATCTAGTTCTCCTTCCTTATTTTTCTTGGATTTTTTTTTTTTTTTTACCTTTTTTAATGTTTGATCTCGTGCAATCCTCTTCAGGATATTCCTTTTGGTTTTGTTTTTTGTGGATCTGATACAAGATTTGATTGACCCTCTTTTTCTTGGTTGGAATTTTG
The DNA here is from genome assembly GCA_004837865.1 of Musa balbisiana. NCBI lineage: Eukaryota > Viridiplantae > Streptophyta > Magnoliopsida > Zingiberales > Musaceae > Musa > Musa balbisiana. The sequence goes on from PYDT01000024.1 coordinate 77,453, forward strand.
AAATTCTATTTTAACGGAATCTTTGATGTTTTGATTTTGACTAATATTTTTCATTTTTTATTTTGATTTGACTAATATTTTTTTTCATTTTGATTTTGACTAATATTTTTTTTGATTTTGACTAATATTTTTTTTGATTTTGATTTTGACTAATATTTTTTTTGATTTTGACTAATATTTTTTTGATTTTGATTTTGACTAATATTTTTTTGATTTTGACTAATATTTTTTTGATTTTGATTTTGACTAATATTTTTTTTGATTTTTGACTAATATTTTTTTGATTTTGATTTTGACTAATATTTTTTTGATTTTGATTTTGACTAATATTTTTTTGATTGATTTTGACTAATATTTTTTTTGATTTTGACTATATTTTTTTGATTTTGACTATATTTTTTTGATTTTGACTAATATTTTTTTGATTTTGATTTTGACTAATATTTTTTTGATTTTGACTAATATTTTTTTGATTTTGACTAATATTTTTTTTGATTTTGACTAATATTTTTTTGATTTTGACTATATTTTTTTGATTTTGACTATATTTTTTTGATTTTGACTATATTTTTTTGATTTTGATTTTGACTAATATTTTTTTGATTTTGATTTTGATTTTGACTAATATTTTTTTCATTTTGATTTTGACTAATATTTTTTTCATTTTGATTTTGACTAATATTTTTTTGATTTTGATTTTGACTATATTTTTTTGATTTTGACTAATATTTTTTTCATTTTGATTTTGACTATATTTTTTTGATTTTGACTAATATTTTTTTCATTTTGATTTTGACTAATATTTTTTTTGATTTTGATTTTGATTTTGACTAATATTTTTTTGATTTTGATTTTGACTAATATTTTTTTCATTTTGATTTTGACTAATATTTTTTTGATTTTGATTTTGACTATATTTTTTTGATTTTGATTTTGACTAATATTTTTTTGATTTTGATTTTGACTATATTTTTTTGATTTTGACTAATATTTTTTTGATTTTGATTTTGACTATATTTTTTTGATTTTGACTATATTTTTTTGATTTTGATTTTGACTAATATTTTTTTGATTTTGACTAATATTTTTTTGATTTTGATTTTGACTAATATTTTTTTCATTTTGATTTTGACTAATATTTTTTTGATTTTGATTTTGACTAATATTTTTTTTGATTTTGATTTTGACTAATATTTTTTTCATTTTGATTTTGACTAATATTTTTTTGATTTTGATTTTGACTAATATTTTTTTGATTTTGACTAATATTTTTTTTGATTTTGATTTTGATTTTGACTAATATTTTTTTTGATTTTGATTTTGACTAATATTTTTTTTGTGTCATACAATAATACTTTATCTTGTCTTTAATAAAAGGATAGGTCCCGTGATCGTGATATTGAAGTACAGATCTCAGGTGATGGTTGTTAAATAATTGGGTTTGTGACAATTTGTAAAATACATATGCTTGGGACAAGGAAGATAAGTCGTGATAAGTGTTTAAATCATTTCTAATATTAGGATTAGAAAAGGACTTTTTTATAGTCGAAATAAAGTTCATTGTATCTTGATCTGTTTCATCAATTCCTTCTTGATTTCTTTCATCGTTGTAAATGGATTCATTGATAATTGTTTTTTTAAAAGGTTGTGCATTAACCTTAGAAATGGTAACCATACATTGCAAGATATCTATGTATATTTTTTCAATGAAAGATTTCATAAAATAATGTGATTTGCGTATTAATCGGGTATTTTTTCTTTGAAGTATCTGCCAAATATGTTTTTGTAATTCCGGTCTTTTATCATGATAGGCTGGAACTATTTTCTTCTTGTCTTTTGTGATTCCTTCTATTTGATTCCTTATTGTGATTGTCTTATCAGCAAGATCTTTCATTTTTTTTTCTATGAGTAAATAATTTGTCCAATTCATAGATCGAATTTGAATGGTCGATTCGTGAATAATCTGATTATTTTTTTTTGAATCTTTTGCATTTTCATTTGGTTCATGTACTTTTCCCTTCCTCAATTCAAATAAAGAAATTTGGTTCACTTTTTCAAGTTTCTTCATTATTCGTTTTAGAACTAGAACTGTTCGTTTTAGAACTAGAACTATTCGTTTTAGAACTAGAACTATTCGTTTTAGAACTCGTTTTAGAACTCGTTTTAGAACTAGAACTATTTTGATGACCCATCTTGTTTTTTCTTTTGAAACTTTTAGAGAGTTCTTTTTTACTTTTCTAATTATTTTTTTGAGTTCCTTATATATGGGTTCAAAAAAGAAGGTTGGTTTCGGGGAGAACCAAAAGGGAGTTCCGTTTCCATTCCCCAAACTGTTAAAAAACTAAAATTTTCTTTTTTTCCTTTTTTTTTCATTGGATCTCCATGATGAGATCGTATTTTAGATCTTCGCCAAGGTTTTAAACGAAAAGGAAATAAAATCTTTATCTGAATACCATCTGTTAACCAATCTTTGGGAAATTCTGTTTCTGATAATGGAACACCATTATAGGTGCATTTAACATGTATTTCTCTATTCCATTCCTTCAAATCCTCATACCACTCGGGGAATTGGAATAATAACATACGTCCAATATTTTTAGCTATTATCAATGAAGGCA
>PYDT01000024.1:97570-115009 GCA_004837865.1 Musa balbisiana
TGTAAGCCCCACCTTAAGCCCCCCATAAGACTACTTGTTACAAATAACATCTTGTTTTGCCTCGAACTATAAAGTTGACTAATCTGGCTAACGTGAACTTGGTCACAATATGGTTGATTTGAAAATGAATTATTCAGAAATCCACATGAATTGCTGAATTACGCGATTGAATGGCCTGGTAGTAGACCCAGAATCAAAAACTTTTTGTGAATTGAGTTCCAGAGAAATGAAACAAGATATGTAGAATAGACAGTTGCTTTTAGGAGTCTACCCAATGCTAGATGCAGAGGCCGCATAATAGAATCGATATGAACATCCATGAAGCTGTCCTATAACCACGCGTGGATTGTGCTGGATACCTCCTTCTCGTTCCTTCTTCCTAAACCCGACTCGAAGAAGGCAGAGAGAAGAGCCCTATGGAGAATGTGGTCAGAATCCATAATAGAGGCCCGACCAAACGACCGAATTATTATCTTCTGCATAGTATAATAATTACCTCATAGAAAAGATTTACAAATCCTCCCAAACCCCCTTTTTTCTTTCTATTACAATTTCTGAATTATTATATGATGATTTCTAACTTTCCATAATAGAAACGATAGACTATAAGACATCTCTATGTCCATTCACCAAAGACTTTAAATGAATGGAATGGGGATATGATGGAATATTGAATAACCACGTGAGTTCCCTAGAATGAGCATGAACGGAGCCACGACGAGAAGTTCCGGAGTTTACGAAGGAACTGCGACTCAGTGTTCTGGTTTGAAGAACGGGGTTGAACTCTAGATTCGAATCGCCCTGGTTCCGCATAATCAGTGGGTATAGCGGTCGGGCTGTGATACCTGACTGTCTGTATTTCGTAAATCCTACTGGGAGATGTATTCATTCTTAATACGAATGACGAATGGAATTAACGGCTCGTTTGAAACCGATTAGGAGTAGGTACGCCGTTTTCGCTGTCTTATGTTTCTATTGCTGCTAATCTCATCGTATCACAGTCTGTTCTACTATCTTTAGACTGCCGTTCATACCTCGCGTAGATCCGGATAATCCCTTTTAATAGCCAATTCAGATGCCTCAGAGATGGACGAGCAGTGCATCAAAGAGCTCATCCGAGTTTCCCATAGGCCACAATTACCGCGAGGCAAACATATTAATGACGAGGAACGCGTTTTTTGCTATGCTACCTAAATACTTGTACTTGCGCTCTTCTTCCCAGCCTGCTGCGGAAGTTACGGGAGTAAAACACAAATTGCTTGTTTGGAGAAATTTTCCGGTCTTGGTTACTATATTACATGTCGAAATCTTTCACGATAAATCAAAATAAAAAGTAAGAGCCATTCCATTTCGTACAAAAGGGAAGGTTTGGCGAGGAGGATCGAACCCCCGAACCGTTGTCGGTAGCCGACGCTCTACTCCTCGACTACACCCCACCCCGTCTCCCCTGGATCTGTTTTCCCGGAGTCCCTCAAAAAGAACCTTTCCTCTCCTCAGGCCATTTCATTTCGGGTTTAGAAAGTAAAAGCGCGTTTTCTCTCTCACTATAAGAATAGAACAAGTGGCGTTCCGAGGTGTTAATGAAGAGAGAGATTGTCATAATTGGGGGTTTTGAATAAGACCCCTTTGCATTTTTTATCTTTTATCTCTTTCAGATTTTCCAAATATGGAAAAATAAATAAGGGTTTTAAGCTTTTTATCATTCTGGCTCGAGCTATTGTTTTCCGCAGGAACTCTCCCTACAGTAATCGTCACCCAGTAGAGTTTACCACCAAAGTTCGGGTGGATTGGTGTGTTCCTCTACGCCTAGACACCAGAATATCCGAACAACCTGAACAAGACAAGGCATGAGAGAAAGCATATTGGCTAGTTAGTGTGAGGCCCCAATTCCGTGAACTGGAAGGGACAGACCAAAGACCCGCCTCCATCCCTGGATAGATAGAGAGGAGTTCAAGCTTTTTGGTTTTCATGTTGTCAAACAGTTGAACTGAAATAGATGCGAGTGCCTGATCGAATTGATCCAGGTCGTGTAGGAACAGGTTCAATCTCTCGGTCTGTTAGGATGCCTCAGCTGCATAATCACTGCACTTCCACTTGACCACCTACGTAATGATAAACGGCTCGTCTCGCCGTGACCTTATCTTGGATTCTCAATACTTTTGTCGCTCCATCCCCGCAGGGACAGAGAACCCGTCGCTGTCTCGGCCTGTGCTAAAAAAAAAAAAAACAAAAAAAAAAAAAAAAAAATAAAAAACAAAAAAAAAAAACAAAAAAAAAAAAAAAAAACAAAAAAAAAAAAATAAAAAAAAAAAAAAAATAAAAAAAAAAAAACAAAAAAAAAAAAACAAAAAAAAAAAAAAACAAAAAAAAAAAAAAAAAAAAATAAAAAAAAAAAAAAAATAAAAAAAAAAAAAAAAAAAAACAAAAAAAAAAAAAAAAAAATAAAAAAAAAAAAAAAAATAAAAAAAAAAAAAAACAAAAAAAAAAAAAATAAAAAACAAAAAAAAAAAACAAAAAAAAAAAAAAAAAAATAAAAAACAAAAAAAGAAATGCTAAAAAAAAAAAAAAACTAAAAAAAACCAAAAATAAAAAACAAAAAAAAAAAACAAAATAAAAACAAAAAAAATGAAAAAAAAAAGAAAAACAAAAAAAAAAAAATAAAAAGAAAACATAAAAAACGAAAAAAAAAAAAAAAATAAAAAAAAAAAAGACAAAAAGAAAAAAAAAAAAAAACATAAGCTATAAAAAAAAAAAAAAACAAATAAAATTAATAAAATAAAAAACATACAAACACAATCGAAACACACGAAAAAAAGCTAAAACAAATAAATAAAAAAAACAATAAAACACAAAAAAAACGAAAGTGCTCATTACAAAATAAAACCGGTGGGTGCTCTGGGGAAGTCGAATAAGAGAGCATCATCGTTTGGGGTGGGCTTGCGACTTAGATGCTTGCAGGGCAGTATCGCTCCGCACGTTGGCTACCCAGCGTTTACCGTGGGCACGATAACTGGTACCCAGAGGTGCGTCCTTCCCAGTCCTCTCGTACTAGGAAAGCCTCTCAATGCTCTAACGCCCCTCACCGGATTGGACCGAACTGTCTCACGACGTTCTGAACCCCTCACTACCGCTTTAATAATGGGCGACCGCCCAACCCTTGAACATACTACACACCCCCCAGGTGGCGGATCAGCCGACATCGAGGTGCCAAGACCTGCCGTCGATGTACTCCTTGGGGAAGATCACCTGTTATCCCTATAGTAACTTTTTATCCTTGCTCGACGGCCCTGGCCAACTCGGCACCGTCGATCACAAGCCGACTTTCGTCCCTCTCACGGTGGGTCCTTGCAGTCAGCTCCCTTCTGCCTTTGCACTCGCGGCCAATCTCCGTCCGCCCCGAGGAACCTTTGCACTCCTCCGTTACCTTTTGTATGCCTCGCCCAAAAACTTCTATCCGAACTGTCCCTTGGCCCTAAGGTCCTGACACAAGGTTAATCCTAGCGACTTCCAGGTGGTATCTCACTGATTGCTCGGGCCCTCCCGGGAAGGGCCTTCTTCGCCTTCCACCTAAGCTTGCCAAGACAGGCCAAAGCCCAATCCCAAGACCAGTAAAGCTTCATAGGTCCTGTCTGTCCAGTGCGGGTATTCCGCATCTTCACAGACATGTGCTATTTCACTCGAGCCTCTCGCGACCGTTGCCCAGATCGTTATACGCCTTTCGTGCGCGTCGCACTTACCGCAAGGAATTTGCGCTACCTTAGGACCGTTATAGTGACGGCCGCCGTTCACCGGGCTTCGGTCTCCGCTCCCCTGTCATCAGGTCACCCACTTCCTTGACCGTCCGTCACTGGCAGCCGTCCCCCCCATCATGGTCTTACGACTTTTGCGAGACCTTGTTTTGGTAACCGTCGCCCTGGCCTGGTCACTTCTCTGCGACCCGCCTTTGTGAGAGCACCCCTTCTCCCGAAGTGTTACTGGGCTATTTTGCCGAATTCCTTAAGAGAGTTGTCTCGCTCCCCCTAGGTATTCTCTACCTACCCACCTTGTCGGTTCGGGTACAGTACCCTTTTTGTTGAAGTTCCTTCTAGCCTTGCCTGGAGGTATGGCATGGTTTTACTTCCGCGCCGTATCGCCGGACTTCGAACATTGCCGAGGCCATTTCCCTCTACCCTTCTTACCCTAAAAGCAGTCACCCTCGTCTTGACCGATGTAACCATCCTTCGCTAACCCTAGCCTCCGTCCTCCTCCGGCCCTCGGCCAACAAGGGGTAGTAACAAGGAATATTCACCTGTTGTCCATCGCCTACGCCTTTCGGCTGATCTTATCCCTGCTCACCCTCCGTGGAACGAAGAAAACCTTGCGGAGGAACCCTTAGTTTTCGGGGCATTGGATTCTCACCATGTTTGCGTACTACTCAAGCCACTTCTCACTTCCCTTCGTCCCAACCTGCTTGCGCGGGTGCTTCGCGCTAAGGCAGGAACATACCCTACCGATGCCATGTTTACTCCACAGCTGCGCAGATCGCTTAGGACCCGTTCCTCTTCGGCGCAAGAGCGCTCGATCTGAGCTATTACCACTCTTTCAAGGGTGCTGCTTTGGCAACCTCCTGGCTGGTCTCTGCACCCCTAACCTCCTTTATCACTGAGCGGTCCATTTAAGGCCTTAGCTGTGATCCGGGCTGTTTTCCCTCTCGACGATGAAGCTTATCCCCCATCGTCTCCCTGGCCGACCTTGACCCCTTATTTTTTGGTCATATCTAGTATTTCAGAGTTTGCCTCTATTTGGTTACCAGGCTCTCGCGGCCCGCACCGAAACAGTGCTTTAAAAATAACCCTAATTCCCTCACTGCTGCCCTCAACGCATTTCGGGAGAACCACAGCTCCCTGGTTTCTATGGCATTTCACCCTAACCACAACTCATCCGCTGATTCTCAACTCATTCCGGGTCGGACCTCCACTTAGTTTTTCACCAAGCTTCATCCTGGTCATGATAGATCACCCAGGTTCGGTCCATAAGCAGGACAATCGCCCTATGAAGACTCGCTTTCGCTACGGTCTTCCGTGGTTCCCTTAACCAGCACTGTCCGTCATGATCGCCGGCTTCATTCTTCAACAGGCACGCGGTCAGAAATCACATTCTTCCTCTCCCACTGCTTGGACTCACGGTTTCATGTTCTTTTCACTCCCGATGGGGGTTCCTTTTCACCTTTCCTCACGGTACTATCTCGCTATCGGTCACCCCGGAGGAGTTAGCCCTTGCAGGTAGGTCCTTGGCTATTCCACAACGGATTCCACGTTGCCCCATTCTACTCGGTCAGAGCGTAGCTAGTGATGCTTTCGGCTACTGGACGTTCGCCATCTAGGGTGCAGCTTCATTCCACGCTTCCCTAGCAGCCGACGCCTGTATGCTCTCCCACACCCCCCGTTTTCACGGTTTAGGCTGCTCCCATTTCGTCTCGCCGGCTACTACGGAATCGCTTTGCTTTCTGTTCCTCTGGCTACTATATGTTTCAGTTCGCCGGTGTCTCTTGCCTGCCCATGGTTCAGCAGCATTTCGAAAGGTGACCTATTCGGTCAATGCCGGATCTATGCTTATTTTCAACTCCCAGAAGCATTTCGTCGCTTGCTACGCCCTTCTCGTCTCGGGGTCCTCGGTATCCACGTAAGCCTTTCCTCGTTTTGAACCTCGCCAATTTTTTAACGTAGGCTATGGGCCCTTCTTCCCTAAGGTGCTGCTAACTAAAGGATCTTCTCAACGTCCATGAATGATAATCTAAATCGCACTGCCGAATTTGGTGCTATCATTGTATCAGCTAAGTTCACGGGCTGGAGAGAAGCGGACTCGAACCGCTGAATCCGCACAGGTGAAACCACCGCCTCTATGCCTCCCGACTAATTCACCATCGATTCCAACGTAGACATAATCCCCCCCGAACACAGCTTACAACTTCATCGTACTGTGCTCTCCAATGCCCTCTTCTCAAAATCTCAAAAAGGTGCTGAGTTTGAATCCCATTTCTAAGGATTCTTGGTGGTTTCCGGCGATATCCACTACAGAGACAGAACGGAGAGCTCTCCCCCTTTTTCCGCCCGACTCTTTGGTCTTAAGAATTCTGGTTGTAAGACGATTGATTGCCCTTCTTCCGACCCTCTGCCCAACCCGGAGAGCGGCCAGCTAATTCCGTTCCCTCTTAGTGAACAGGGTCTATGGTCGGCCCCGTGACCCCTGGATGCCGAGGCGTCCTTGGGGGAGCTCGTAGTTTCCTACGGGTGGAGAACGAGGGTCGGTCCTGGATTTCCTTCCTTTTTGCCACATTTAGTCACGGTTGAAGTGAGATAGTGCATCAAGCTATTCCAGGGGCCAACTTTATCCTCTTCCCCAGGGATCCAGATGAGGGAACCCTATGAGAGCCGCCTACCCCAACACTATCGTCCCAGGTACGGCCATACTATATCTGACAACGCCCATCCTACCCTCCTCTAAACGTTCTTGACAGCCCATCCTTTGTCTCAGTAGAGGCTTTCCGTGTCATTTTTCGGTCCCTTCCCCATTACTTAAACAAGTGAGCCACCGGTTCGGTACAGATACTATCATACGCCTTGACAATTAACATCCAACCCGTAATCGCAACGACCCAATTGCAGAGCGGAGCTCTACACTAGGCTACCCCCCCGAGCCAAGTGGTTAATGCATGAATAGTCAGTGCTGCTTCTATTTCTTTCCTGCGCATCTGGGCCTCCTGACTTGAACCAGAGACCGCGCCCGTGAAGTAATCATCGCAACCTACTATCCAACCATTGAGAAGAATCATAGATTCTTTTTCGGGAGCGATTCATCCTTCCCGACGCAGCATACACGCTCCGTTGTACTGCGCTCGTCAACGTGTGCTTGTTGCCCCCTCTCCCTTACCATGCCGAAGTCCCTTGTGAAATAACTCCGATGGGAGAAAAACGAAGGCATTTTTAAGAGACCCTCCCGCCCCCCCCTAGCACTCAATATCCTTTTCAACCTGCTCCCATTTTTCGAGTCAAGAGATAGATAAAGACACAAACATCCCATGCCACTGATCGGGGGCGCTCGTAGTGCCTGAGGGGGTCGAAGACCAAGAAGTGAGTTATTTATACCAAGCAATTCTTCTTATGCTAGATCCAATCTCCTGGTCCTGCGAAGGAAAGATTTCACGTTCTGTTCCTTTCGGGAAGGGGAGGATTAGGGAAATCTATTGATTGCTATCTTTCTTTCTCCAGACCTCCGGGAAACGCATGAAAAAAAGGCTCGAATGGTCGATCCCTCCTTCACCCCAGAATGAAAGGGGCGATCGTCGTAGTTCCTTGGTCTGTGAAGATGCGCTTGTTAGGTGCTCATTTTCCCGTTGTGAGGTGCTCCATTTCCATTGAGGCCGAACCTAAACCTGTGCCGGGATGCTGTCCATATACCTGATAAGGATGTATAGATTCTCGGAAGAGAGGCAGCCGTGGTTGGTCCCCCCCGGACCTGCCCGGATCCCCGAGTGAACTAGAAAGTTAATCAACATTGTATCTCACTGAATCGCCCATCTACCTCCTGAGGAGAGTTTGTTTCAAACTCCCTTCGAACAGGAGGAGTACTGCCATGCTAATGTGCCTTGTATGATCCACTCTTCCGGGGTCCAGGCGCTGATCACACTTGACTATCCATGTGGCTGAGAGCCCTCACTCCGCCGGCACATAAACGACCGCAATTATCAGTTGTCGCGCTCTACCACTGAGCTAATAGCCCTCGGTGGGCCTCCCATGGAGCCCTGCTATGCCAAAAGCGATAACCCTCTCCTTTCCTTTTTACGTCCCCAGTCGCCACACGGCAGGGACATGGTACGTAAAAAGGGATCTATCACTAACTTGTTCCGACCTAGTATCAATAAGCTCATGACGGTGGTCTTACTTTCACCCGTCGAGAAACGCAGAAACTTCCATCCAAGCTTACTCAGACTTAGCTCGCTTCTTTTTGGGTGTGAAGCAGTGGTCAAACCAAAAGACCCACAAGCAAAGCATTAGCTCTCCCTGAAAAGGAGGTGATCCAGCCGCACTTCCCGTACCGCGTACCTTTTCACTTCACTCCAGTCCTAGCCCCGGCCTTCGGCATCCCCCTTCCTTCGGTTAAGGTAACGACTATCGGGCATGGCCAGCTCCCATAGTGTGACGGGCGGTGTGTCACAAGGCCCGGAACGATTCACCGCCGTATGTGACCGCGATTACTACTATCCGGCTTCCTGCAGGCGAGTTTGCAGCCTGCAATCCGACTGAGTACGGGTTTTGGGTTTACTCACCCTCGCGGGATCGCGACCCTTTGTCCCGCCTTGAGCACGTGGTCGCCCCGGGCATAAGGGGCATGATGCCTGACTCACCCCACCTTCCTCCGGCTTATCACCGGCATCTGTTCGGTTCCAAACTCATGGTGGAACTAAACAACGGGTTGCCTCGTTGGCGGGACTTACCAACCTTCGGCACTACTGACGACCGCCATCCACCTGTGTCCTCCCGCGTTCCCGAAGGCACCCCTCTCTTCAAGAGAATTCACGTCATGTCAAGCCTGGTAAGGTTCTTCGCTTTGCATCGATAAACCACATGCTCTCACCGCTTGTGCGGGCCCCGTCATTCCTTTGGTTCATTCTTGCGAACGTCTCCCCAGGCGGGATAACTGAACGCGTTAGCTACATCACTGCACGGGTCGATAGCGCACGCGCCAGTATCCCATCGTTTACGGCTAGGACTACTGGGGTATCTAATCCATTTGCTCCCTAGCTTTCGTCCTCTCATTGTCATTTGTCTGCCCAGCAGAGTGCTTTCCTCGCCGTTGTTTAAAGTTTCTTTCACGTCTCTACGCATTCACCGCGTCACCGAAATTCCCTCTGCCCCTACCGTACGCTCTCTGGTAGTTTCCTCCAACCGCCTGTCCAGGGGTGAGCGCCTGGGATTTGGACGGCGGACTGAAAAGCCCCGACAGACTGCTTTACGCCCAATCATTCCGTATAACGCTTTGCTCCCTTCTTACGCGGCTGCCGGCACGAGTTAGCCGATGCTTATTCCTCAGATACCGCCATTGTTTCTTCTCCGAGAAAAGAAGTTCACGACCCGTGGGCCTTCGACCTCCACGCGGGCAGTTGCCGTCCGGCTTTCCGGCCCATTGCGGAAAATTCCCCACTCTTGTCTGCCTCCCTTAGGCGTCTGGGCCTTGTCTCAGTCCCAGTTGGCTGATCATCCTCTCGGAAAACCAGCTCACCTGAATCATCGCCTTGTACTATTACCTCACCCTAGCTATCAGAAACGCAAGCCCCCTCCTCGGCGGATTCCTCCTTTGGCTCCTCGCCTACGGGGTATTAGCAACCGTTTCCAACCGTTGTTTGTTCCCCTCCCCTGTCGAGGTTCTTACGCGTTACTCACCCGTCCGCCACTGGAAACCCACTTCCCGCGCACTTGCATTTGTTAAGCATGCCCGCCAGCGTTCATCCTGATCCATGATCGAACTCTCCATGAGAAATTCCATCGTTGCATACTTATAGCCTTTCCTTGTTCGTAGACAAAGCTGATTCGTATTCTCTTTGAATTCTAAGAGGCTACGGTATCCATGCGCTTCATATTACTAAGGAGTTCGCTCCCAGCAATAATCATCCCGACCCTATCGACGTCATCCACACCTCTATCCTTATCGTCGATCACGGCGGGGGAGCAGAGTCAAATAGAAAAACTACATGGGTTTAGGATAATCAGCTCGAACTGATGACTTCCCCACGTCAAGTGCACCTACACTCTAACCGCTGAGTTATATCCCTTCCCGTGTCCCTCGAGAAATATAACTAACTAATCCTAAGGCAAAGTCAGAAACTCCCGCCACATTCCTGACCCCTGAACAACTTGGAGCCGTGGCCCTTCTTTTCAGCACTATTATGGTAGTAAATACTGGATGGATAGTAAAATAATGGAAAATTGAAGAGGATTCAATTGTCACGCTCCTATCGGAAATAGGATTGACTACGATCCCGAGCCATAGCACAGGGGTTTTCATAAAATCCTTACGATTTTCGCCGAATCTAAATGGCTAGAGCTTTTACAGCAGACGGATTTTGTTCAGCATGTTCTATCGATACTGGTAGAGAAAGAACCGACTCGGTATTGTTAAAAAAGAGGGGAAGCAAGAAAACCAAGTTCAAGATGGTATAATCACCCCTTCTTCTTGCGCCAAAGATCGTACCATTTCGAAGGACTGAGCTACATTTCTTTTCGAATTCCATTCAAGAGTTCTAGGTGTGTCCACACCTTTTTTTTGAGACCTGAAAGATAAATGGACAAATTCCTTTGCTTAGGAATACATCCAGAAAAGGCTAATGTAACCCACCATTACTACTTCTTTTCCTTTATTCATTTCATAGTTATAGAAATATGAAGTGCATAGTTATGAAATTTAATTTCTAGTAACGACCTCCATTTCCTAAAGCGAACATATTTGTAAACTTACTATCCTCTTGCCCAGCAGCAAATAATTTACCTCTGTGGAAAAGACTGATGTCATTCGATCGACATGAGTGTCCAACCCCTTGCATTGCATAAATCCCTGTTTATTTTGAACAGTTTGCCCCTTCCATTGCTTCTCTCACGTACACAACCCTCTTCCCGCGGAGCCCCCCTTTCTCGCGTCCACAGAGACCAAAATGAGGACTGGTGCCCACATTTCAATCACGGAAGAAAGGCTCACCGGAACCGGGATCACTAACTATACTATATAATCCGAACCGGGATCCCTACTAATCCTAATCAAATCATAGAAAAAAAACAACTGTCTTTCTGTATACCTTTCCCCGGGTCCATTGCTACCGCGGGCCTTACGCAATCGATCGGATTCCTATGGATATCCCTTCAACACAACATAGGTCATCGAAGGATCTCGGACGACTCAACTAAAGCACGAAAGCCAGGATCTTTCAGAAAATGAATTCCTATTTGAAGAGTTCATACCGCAGGTAAGTCACACTAACCCGTCAATTTTGATCCAATTCGTGATTTTCCTTGGGAGTATCGGGAAGAATTGGAATGAATAATATCCGATTCATACAGACGAAGAGGTTCTTCTCTTGATCAAACGCTGGGGTATGTGATCGAGAAGAGGAACAAACCGAAGATGCGCTACATAGTACTTTTGTTTTTTGATCGAAAAAAAAGCTGATTTATTTCGTACCCTTCGCTCGCTGGAAAATGGGTAGATTCGTACAGGATAAACCACCATGGAACTTAGGAAATGATGGAATGAAAAAAGAAAGAAGGGAAAGAAAATCGAAAAAATAAGAATAAAGCCAAAAAAAAAAATAAGTAGATATTCAAAATAAGTAGAAGATAGAAGAGCCCAGATTCCCAATTAACACATTCAACCGAAAAGGATCTTTCTGATTCTCGAAAATAAGGGGCAAGGGGATGAATCGAGAAAGATTTCTTGTTCTTATTTATAAGATGTGATTTGATCCGCATATGTGGTAAAAAGAATAATCTTCCCTTGTGATCCTAGGAAAGTGTTCAATTGGAACATGAAAACGTGACGAATTGGTCTTATTACTCTTTCGGGACGGAGTGGAAGAGGAGGAGATTCTCGAACGAGAAAGTATCCAATTACTTCGAAAAATTGAACCGAGGCGCCGTATGAGGTGAAATCTCATGTACGGTTCTGTAGAGGACAGTAAGGGTGACCTTTATCTGTCAACCTTTTCCACTATCACCCCAAAAACACCAAACTCTGTGCCTACGTAAGTTGCCAGAGTACGATTACCTCTGGATTTGAAATCACTGCTTATATATCCTGGTATTGTGCCATATTTTACAAAACATTCTGTAGTATATAGTAAGGAGGGAGGAAGGGTTAGGTTTACCCTGTGGAGAATACACATTTCGAGGAACCTAGATATGCTGTCGGAGTAGATCGGCGACAAGGGCGTTCTAGTGCGTTGTAGATTCTTTCCAAGACTTGTATCGTTGATGATGCCATGTGAATCGCTAGAAACATGTGAAGTGTAGGGCTAACCCATACCGAAAGTTTCTGTAAGGGGACTGGAGCAGGCTACCATGAGACAAAGATCTTCTTTCTAAGAGATTCGATTCGGAGCTATTATATGTCCCAGGTCAATATTGAAATCATCAGAGTTTTACCTTACTTTGTCCGTGTCAACAAACATTCGAAATACCTTCGACTTTTTTTTAGAACGGTCGAGTCAATAGCTTGATGCGAAGCACTTCTTTTTACATGACACTATTTCCGGAAACCTAAGGACTCGACCGTAGGATATAAAATACCACAGGATTTCCAAGCCTATCCAAGAGGAGGGAAACGGATACTCAATTTAAAGTGAGTAAACAGAATTCCATACTCGATCTCATAGAACATATAGAATTCTGTGGAAAGCCGTATTCGATGACAGTTCGTATGTACTGCTGGAGGGAGACTTGATATCTTTCGAGATCCACTACATATGGGGTCCAAAAACCAAATAAGTAATTCGTTTTTAGCCCTTATAAAAAGAACCTGTTCTTGAACCTCTTTCACGCCCATGTCACGTCGAGGTACTGCAAAGAAAAAACCTGCAAAATCCGATCCAATTTATCGTAATCGATTAGTAACATGTTGGTTAACCGTATTCTGAAACACGGAAAAAAAATCATTTGCTTATCAAATTAATCCTATCGATCCATGAAAAAGATTCAACAAAAGACATCACCAATCCACTATCTGTTTTACGGTCCCGCAATACGTGAGTAACTCCCGATATAGCAGTAAAAGCAAGGACGTGTATGGCGATCGACCCATCAAGTGTCCTATTGAAATAGGATCACACCAGGCAAGCACTTGCCATTCGTTGGTTATTAGGGCAATCCCGAAAACGTCCGGGTCGAAATATGGCTTTCAAATTAAGTTCCGAATTAGTAATGCTGCCAAAGGGAGTGGCGATGCCATACGCAAAAAGGAAGAGACTCATAGAATGGCAGAGGCAAATAGAGCTTTTGCACATTTCGTTAATCCATGAACAGGATCTATATAGACACATGGATCCATACATCTCGATCGGAAAAGAACAATATAAAAAGAATCGGACATTCTTTCTCGCCACAAACCACAAAGGAAATAAAATGCACATACAGCATGATCACTAGCCCTCTCGGGCTTGCTATAATAAGAAGAGGAATCTTATTGGAAATATCATGGATAAGGGGTTGATCCTATTCATGGGGATTCCGTAAATATCCCATTCCAAAAATCTAAGTTCGAAACAATTGGGACTTTTTCGGAGATTGGATGCAGTTACTAATTCATGATCTGCAATTACAGAATGAAAAACTTCATTCTCGATTCTACGAGAATTTTTATGAAGCGTTTCATTTGCTTCTCTTTTCGTCTTCTTCCATGGAAGTTTCATTTCCCAGAATGTATCCTAATTTTGGCCTAATTCTTCTTCTGATGATCGATTCAACCTCTGATCAAAGGATAGCACTTGGTTCTATTTCATCTCTTCAACAGTTTAGTATAAGCATAACGGCCCTATTGTTCCGATGGAGAGAAGAACCTATACTTAGCTTTCGGAAGTATTTCCCAAACTGAACCTTCACGAAAGCTTCAATTTCTTATTTACTAGGTTCAACTCTATGTATTCCTCTATCCTAAGTACATTGAATGTAGCAGAATGGCTATAACAGAGTTTCTGTTATTCGTATTAACAGCTACTCTAGGAGGAATGTTTTTATGTGGTGCTAACGATTTAATACTATCTTTGTAGCTCCAGAATGTTTCAGTTTATGTTCCTACCTATTATCTGATATACCAAGAGAGTGTACTTTCTAATGAGGCTACTATGAAATATTTTACTCATTGGGGGGCAAGCCTCTTCTATTCTGGTTCATGGTTTCTCTTGCTATATGGTTCATCTGGGGGGGAGATCAGCTTCAAGAAGTGAATTCTTAATCATACCAATGTATAACTCCCAGGAATTTCCCACTTGCGCTTATATCCATCCCGGGTCGATTGGGTTCAAGCGTTCCCACCCCTTTCAGCAATGGACGCCTGCTATACGAAGGATGCGGTTCGTTCGAACAAATTCCTACCTCGATACTACTCTCTGAGGATGTTTGATTTTTCAAAACTCCATATCATGCAGAAGAGAATGCTATCCCCACTCGGACCAAGACGACTTTTACCAAAAAGGTTTTATTGTGGATCTTTGTGTTTCCAATAACAAGTAAAGTGAACAGGGTCAGGAAACGAATCTCTTTATATAAACAGATCCATTTTGGCCATTGTTCTTAACGGGTTAGTTCCTACAAAGATCGACTATAATGACGTAGACAATGCTTGAATTGCGTGTAGAATGCTACATAGTGTCTCCTCCTTCAGAGAACTACGATGTAATAGGAGCATCCTTGACAAAAAGGATCACCCTAAGATGATCATCTCAGACTAATTGAGAACGAATCAATCAGATGTTCTATTTCCTCAATCTTTCTGACTTGCCCTACGGAACCAAGGTCCGAAAGGATTGCAAAGTCTCATTCACGAAACACGATGAGGATTCCCTCGAAAAGTTAGGATTAGTAATCCTTTTTAGAAATCGAATGGATCGTCCTTATACATACGGAGGAAGGTATCAAAAAAGGCAAAAGGAGAGTTTCTTCTTTCTTTTTATCACTTAGGAGCCGTGCGAGATGAAGTCTCATGCACGGTTTGAATGAAGAAAGAAGTGAGGAATCCTCTTTTCTACTCTGACTCTCCACTCCAGTCGTTGCTTTTTCTTTCTGTTCCTTGTCGAAATACTGCTTCATCTTCCGCCCCGCGAATCTTTCGATATTCCTGTTTTATTTCTCTCAACAATGGCCTCTTCTGGAAATACCCTAGCTATTCTTAGCATGATATGGGGAATCCATTGCTATTACTCACACAAGCATGAACTATGCTTGCATATTCGTCCTCGTTCAACGGTCATGCAAAGTACGTGGAATAATTGTTGGAGACTCAAATGTGATATGCAAGCCTGATAACTTATCTGCTGTTCTATATCTCCATGAATCTAGGAACTTTGCTTGCATGTAATATTTGTCTAACGTACCGGGACACTGAGACCTTCGGATTATGCAGGATTATACCTAAGATCCTTTTTTGCTCTCCTCTTTCCGCCCTATTTCTTTAGCTAGGAGTCTTCCTCCCTAGCAGGTTGTTTCCGGACAACTCCATCTATCTGTGTTGATGGCAGGCAGTCCTATATTTCGTGGTTTCATAGACTCCTTATGAGCGTTGTGTCTAGCTACTATTATCTAAAAAATCTCAGTTATATGCTGGACAAAGTCAATAAATAACCCCTTACGGACGTGCGAAATTATAGAATCTCCTTTAAGATCAAACAATCCATCGAATTGAGTATGACTGTATGTGTTATAGCTCTACCTATACCATGAATATCATGAACCCAATTCTTGCATTTGCTCAGTATACCCACCCTCTTTTAGCTTCTGGTCTATTGCTTTTCTTAGTTCCAGATCCCTCTTACTAACTGGATTAAAAGAATTAGTATATCTGTTCCGCCCAACCCAAAATGGGAATGGGGCTGGTGTTAATGACTTATAATCACTGGATCGACTCGATGCATCAGATTATAAGTTCCTTCCATCCCGTACCGACCGAAGAGGTTAGGTACATTCTTATTATTAGGAGGATGGTCTTCGCGCGTATGTAAATATATACTGTTACATCTGGATCGCTACGCGGGGGGGACCGTCGTTACATTCAATTTATGATTAGGATAGTGCTCATCGACCTGCTGTTTGACATATCTATCGGTATTGGGTACCATATTTCACTTCTTTTTGGGCTTCTATTGAATCGAGAAATAGGTTTATTGTAACATCTTTTGATTATATAAGGTATCCTCCGATAGTCAAATCGAAGCATTTGATTTCTGACCCTTGCCTATTGACTGACCGCTCGCTAGAAATACTCAACACTCCACACCTTTTTGTCATCTATTCCATATATCAATTAGATTATGATAGCATATTCATTGATACGTTCACTTCAGATCCTTGATGGGAAATGGTAGCACGCGAGACTCAAAATCTCGTGCTAAAGAGCGTGGATTTCGGTCCTCTTCAAGCATAAATTGAGAAGGCTCTTGACTGAGCACTTCAAACCAATTTCGGATCTAATCAAATAATGATATACCCGATTATCTTTTGTTATCTTTGATACGAAGTATTCCGGCAATCCCCACAATCCGGCAGAGCTGTTGGAATTGGAATAGGTTCGGGCGAGGGCTCCGAAATCTTGGCGATCTTCTCTACTATTAAGGAGGAGTCCGGTTGGAAATCGTCCCGCCCCGCACACCACGCCCCAGGGTTAATATGATTCAAGAGAATCACACAAGGGTAGATTTATAAAACCTCTGGTAAATACCCACCAGTACCCATAACCCAGCATATCAAGTACATTATACTAGTCCGTTGTTGTAGGGATTGGCGACTTACCCATTCGTTACTTTGGCACGGACGTTCCCAAAGGGATCGGGTCGGGTGAATTAGAGAATAGACGACGTCTGTTGGAGACAGACGTCCTGTTGGCATTCCGACCTCCTTCTCCTTGATCATGGCCTATCCGAAGAGAACCAGTCCTCTTTGTCGTGAATACTCTGACTAGGACGAACCGGCCTCCGTGGATATCTTGCTTCGGAAACAAAACAATTAGAATTAGGCTCGGGTCAACCGGAATATGTATTATCCTAGGGGATCTTCCAATTGAGAAGTATCCATCGCCTGATACGAAGATAAAGGTCTATCTATTTTCTTTATTATTCAGTTAAACAATGATTCGTTATTGGAGCGATAGCAACAAGCATTTCTCGTACCTGCGGATTTTTTATTTTCCGATGGACTTTACATGTTTCATTAATGGAAATTGTTTTTGATGTAGTGAGTAATAGACTCTGGTGTTCGCCGTTCAAGCCATTCTTTTTAGTCAGTTTCATAGCATCCTACATAGTGTTTTGATCGGAGATTTCAATTCTTCATGTTTACAACCAAAAAACGACCAATGTTTTTTGGAATTGTCAAAAATCTGGAAGTTTTTTTAATGGTTGATAGGGTGAAAAAAAATGTGGGTTTACACATTTAGCAATTTTTTTTTATAAGTTTTAAAAAACCGACAAATATCATAGAAAGAAAAAAGAGGCACCAGTTAGAAAACTAAGGGTTTAACAATACCTAAGCAAAATCAATTTTGTACAACACATTTGAAACCATGTCAAACCTTTTTGGCCCCCCCCCCGCCAATGAAAGAAAAAAGAAAAAGGAAAGCAATCTCTATTGGATATGAAAAGGTTTCCCCTTGGGTTGTTTATTATAACGATTCATATAAATTTTTAAATTTATGACATTTTTTAGCTTCACT
>PYDT01000406.1:0-16988 GCA_004837865.1 Musa balbisiana
GCCCTCTTTGTTTCTCTGTTAGAGGTGTGGCAGAATGTCTGTCGATCGAGTAAATAGCTCTACGAACGAATGGCTCGATCGACTTGGAAACGGAAAGATTTGTACAAGTATACGTTTGTCACCCTTTTTGGAAACTCATTTAGGTATGGAATATGTTAGAAGATACCCTGTGCCCCTCGATTGGTGCACTAGTCTCTCGCTCCAAAAAATAGTTTTTTTTTTACCGACGCCCGAAAAATATTTTGTTGCGAATGAACAGTAAGTGATAATTGTCCAATGTACATCAAATTCTGGATACGGTCTTTTTCCACATAAAAGGAAATCTTTTGTTACAATAAGAACCTAATGATTTGGAATCATTCCAGACCTCGGAAGTCGATTTGCTGTTTAAAAAAGAAGATATTCAATGAACTTCTATGAATGGTTTCCGGGATTCACCAATTGTCTCGATCATGAATATCATTGCGAATAGGAAAGCCCGTGTTTATCATCAGGATTTCCTGCGATTATTATATATAGCAATGATTCAATCATCACTCTAGTGTATCTTTTTGAACCTCATGTAAGTTGTTCTCCATTGATAACGAATTCCGGTCTTGGGAAGTATTCATGATCATCCAATAAGAAGGTTTCAATTATTTCAAATGAAACCATTTGAACACCTATGATTCTACACAACTGATGGAGCGGGGTTGATACATTCGGCTTTCAATCACGGATGTTGGCTCTCGGACCTATGAGGGGATATATCCCGATACGCAAAAGAAACGGGGAAGTGACATTGGACAAACCGGAAGTGACTTGGACCAAAAACGGCTGTGACTTGGAGCAAAAGAACGACTGAATGGCCAAAAAGAAACGCAAGTGACCTAAGACAACTTATGTTTGATCGAATCCTCGGACCAATCAATCGACTATCTTGAATTAATACGTACCGATCGCACACTACTTGAAAACGGTTCTCTGTTCATAAACGCACTGTATCCCAATGTTCCTGGAAATTCTTGCCATCATGGACCATTTGTATCTATATACATCAGGATCCCGACATTCATGATCTCGCGGTTCGAGAAAAAAGAGGATCAAAACCTTCTATCTGACTCTTTTTCAAATTTCGATAAATGTTGGTTGACGCTATATTTGTCATTATAGTTTATATGATTCAGAGTATCATTTTCCTTTGATCCCTTTGAATTCCTATTTCGAAGTTTGCGATCGGATCTATTCATTACAAGACTCGATTAGATACATTTCTATAGGTTACCCATAGGCTGCTCATATTGATGATCAGATTTCGATCAATCTATATTGATGCTGCCTCCATTATGTTGTTGGCTACCACATACCGCTGTTTTTAGTTTTGGATCTTCCGAATCATTCCCGCTAGTCCGACCGATTTTTTTCTCGATACTCTATCGCTAAAAAGATTCATTCTCTTCATAAAAAGAGGAGGTAGAACCCATAAAGATTTCTTTTTCGATCATCTCTGGAGTTGAATCCTCATCTCAAAGTTTTTTTATCCACCCGTAGGAATCAATAGAAAAGGCAATCCCCATAAACCACCAATCCTGCTACGGTTTTGGATTAGCAGTGAATAGATCTCCTTTCTTGAAATCTCTCTCTGATTCAATCGTGGTAGTACGTGTATCCCCTTTGTTCCGGCCAGGAATAGATGAATAAATCAAAAAGGATTTATTGTTCAAGATGCCATCTTTTCATGGAACTGTCCCATATTCCGTAAGAGTTTCTCCTTCGGAACCATTCACATCCGATCTGATAAATGATGAATTGACTTACGTTTCATTTTGTGTAAATCATAATTCATCTTGAATCGATCACCTACCACTTTCTTTATTTTCCATCGCCTGGAAGGACAAAAGAAACATCTTGTTTTTTCTTCAAAATTCTCCGACTCTAGTGGACCTCATCATAGGTCGAACCGAATGAAAGTTCTGACCATCGTCAGAGAAAAGAAACTAATTGATCTTAGTAGGATTTCCCAAGAAATCTCTATTTCTTCCGGAAGCAGATGATTTCCATCTGCTTCTCAGTCTCGTGAATAGCCCGGGACTTGATGTAAGATCCAAAATGCAGTTCGGGAATCTATCTGATTCTATCTCTGTTCGTTCCGTTTGAAGAAAGGAGGAGCCCAAAGAATCGATCTTTCTTTATTGCTGACTGTCTGTTTGATCGATCAATGTTGGATAGTCTGAATCTCCGTTCTATGGAATCGAATGATCTATGGATTGTCAGAAGATCCTTTCAATTGGCCTAGAACCCTAACTTGAACGAAAATAGATCTTTGTGGAATCATATTGAATATTTTTGACATACATTCCGTACCTTGCTACAAACCGATCCTTGTTACCCCACCACACATTGTCTAAACCAAATCAATTCTCCTCTCGATACGTTTCCTCAAAATCCGATTCGTGCTGATGCTTCCCCCAACTAACGAAGAGATCTTGGCGGAATTGCCACATATGAAATGAACCCCTTTTGCAAAGAAATACCCCACTTGTGTGCCTCGAGAGAATGGGAAACATGCCTCACTATCTTTGATTTGAATATTGCCTCAGCGCCTTGTTGTTGAATAAACCCTCCCTTCACTGGCTTTTTTTCACGAAAATCATACATGATATAACAAATCAGTCTTTCCCTAAGATTTCGACTAGCTGTCCAACTTCAATTTGATTATTTTTCGCTTCTTCCTCGGAGAAAGACGATCAAACAATTCCCCATCACTGTCCTTGCGGATCGGATCATCCGATAGGATAAAAAAAGAAACTCCAGATATTCGCTATCTTTCTCTTTGATGAGAATCTTAATTCCGCTACGGTTTTTCATTAGATACTTACAACTATAATCCCTCTTTTTTCCGATCCGGTTCCTCACACAGCGCACTCCGGTTAGATTCCAGGCATGATCCTTTTTATTTTATTGGGAGAACCCAAGAGTACCTCGTGCGGATCCAAAAAATAAACAACTCTCAGAATTCTTTTTTCCCTTTTGGAAGATACGGCGAAAACAATCAACCTTTGATATGGAGACCGAAAAGATTCTTCCCAATGTCTTAATTTCCTGGGTCCAATGGATTCCTTGTATAGGAAAAGCTCCATCAAATAGAGATTTTTTCTTTCGACCATCTTTCGATTGTAATCCGAGAGTATAAGGACCGCTACTACAAGCCGTACTACACCTTTGATACCCTTTGATCAGAAATCCGATTGCTGTTGAACCCTGCGATCCGTGAAAGTAGGTACTCCAACTTCGGGGGTCAAAATTTTCATAAAGCGTTCTTGATGGGTAAAACAAGTATTGGATCCAGAATCTCTAATAGTGAACTTCTTGATCGTCTCTCAATATCTCTCTCATTCGAACGATCCATAATTTGATTGCTGTCTGTCCCATTAAATCCCTCCTAAAGATGGTTATTTTCCAATACAGATTTTATTTCCAATTGGAATTTGGTTATTTTATACATTTACGATATACTATTTCTAACGAGGATACTTATTTACGATAGAGCTTATTTATACGAATAACTTATTTATACATTTAACATATACTTATTTATAGGAACGATATACTTTATTTAACTATATACTTATCTTACGCTAGACTTATTTATACGAATATACTTATTTACGATATACTTATTTCCTATATACTATTTAACATTTACGATATACTTATTTAACGATATACGTATTTCACATATCCTTATTTACGTATACTTATTATAACATATACTTATTTACGATATACTTATTTACGATATCCTTCTTTACCGATATACTTAATTTATACGATTATACTTATTTAACTATATTATTACGATATACGATTATCTCGTTAAGCTCCATGGCTGAATGTTAAAGCGCCCAAACTCATAATTGGCAAATCGTAGGTTCATTTCCTGCTGCTGCACACCACGGGAACGGTCAATAAGTCTATTGGATTGTCTCTGTATCACTGAATCTTCATCCATACATACGAATTGGTATTTATATTTCATCACCATAAATATAACGCGAACTAGACTTCGTATCGATACTGGAACGCCTAGGGAAGAAAATTGGATTTAGGATGGAATTCACATATGCCGTATTTACAGAAAAATCTTCGGTTAGTGGGAACAATCACTATACTTCTATGTCGTCAGCATCACTAGGACAGATAAAGCATTGGGTCGAACTCTTCTTGGTGTCCCAGGTAATAGCTATGAATGTCAGCGACTCCCGGGAAAGTTAAGAAATATGACCTATTATGGACATACAATGCATTACAGACGTAGATCATTACGCTTCAACCGGGTTATTCTATTCCACCTCTTTAGAGAAAAGAACTTAAAGCCAATACTTAATACCACGGCGATACATTTATACAAAACTTCTACCCCGGCACACGCAATGGAGCCGTACACAGTCAAGTGGAATCCAATTCCGACGAATCATTTGAAATCTAGGGCAGCAATCGGGTTGTTTAAAGGCGTACGCCAGAGGAATCATTACCGCCTGCATAGAGAGGGGAGGTCAAGCGTCTATACCGTAAAATAGATTTTTCGACGAATGAAAAGACATATCTGGTAGAATGGACCATAGATACACCCTAATCGAAATGCATAAATTTTTCTCATACACTAGTGGGATGGGGAGAAAGAGATATATTTTACATCCCAGGGGCTAAATGGAGATACCCTTGTTTCTGGTACAAGAAAGTTCATATCAATGGGAAATGCCCTACCTTTGAGTGCGTTTGAACTATTGATTGAGCGTAATTGGAAGGAACCATTAGGTTTACGAACGCAACCTAAAATCGTCACTGCCTCCAATGTTGAGTACCTCTACGGGATAGACCTCAACAGAAACCGTTGAGTAACGGCAGCAAGTGATTGAGTTCATAGTTCCTCAATAGAAAATTATTTACTCTGAGTATTGTAATATGGGAAGACAAAATTTTTGAAGCACGCACAGAACCGGAAGCCCGCCCCTTGTTTCAAAGGAGAGGACGGTTATTCACATTTAATTTGATTGGTCGAGGCGAATTTGCAAGCTAAGCAGTGGCTAATTATATCCCGCCGGGGAAAAACGAGATGTTCGCCTAGTTCCCGTATATGGAATATCACGTAATTTCATAGAGTCATTCGTTCTGAATGCTACTGAAGAACATAAGCCAGATGACGGAACGGGAGACCTAGGATGTAGAAGATCATAACATTAGTGATTCAGCAGATTTGGATTCCTATACTATCACTCATGTGGTACTTCATCATACTATTCTATAATCCACTGTCTAGATACATCATATACATCTAGAAAGCCGTATGCTTTGGAAGAAGCTTGTGACATTTTGGAGGGGGTTTTGATTGATAAAAAAAGAAAAAAAGAAAAAAATCTATCAACCGCATAGCCCTTAGGCCACGGCCATACAATAACATAGAACTCACACTTGGAAAGGGTGGAACAATTAGCTTAGAGCAGCAGGTGCTGTAGCGAAACGCTTGCAAAAGAGGGAACTGTCCACATTAAGATTACCATCTGGGGAGTTTCCTTTTGATATCCAAAAAAACCTGCTTAGCAACAGTCCGACAAGTGGGTAATGTTGGGACCAAAAAAGTTTGGGTAAGAGCCGGATTAAGTGTTGCTAGGTAAGCGTCCCTGTAGTACTAGTATTAGTTTATGCACCCGGTAGACCATCCCCATGGTGCGGTGAGGGGAGAGCCCCAATCGGTAGAAAAAACCCAACCACCCCCTTGTGGTTATCCTTCGCTTGACGCGAAGTAGAAAAGGAAAAAAATATGATAGTTTTTTATTCGTCGTCGCGCCGTAAATAGGAATATTGAAAATGAATTTTTTTGATTTGAAAAAATGTGATGGGCGAACGACGGGAATTGAACCGCGCATTGGATTCCAATCCACTGCCTTGATCCTTTGCTACATCCGCCCCCTTCTTCTATCTAACGGATTTTATCTTTTTTTCCATTCATCATTATTGTATTTATTCCTTACCTCCAACTTACTGGAGATCGGATATTGGACAAGAATCCAATCTTAAAATAAAAAATGTAAAAAAAAGCGTAATACACTGTGGACAATGACACTTCGCTAAAAAAAACCCTTTTGTAACTACCATTTATCGAAAAAATTGAAAACCCAACATGAGGGAGAGAGAAATCATATACTTTGCTCGTGCATCTAACCCGATTATACCCACAATGATTGGCCATACAATCCTATTCATAATTGCAAGGACATTTACCATTTATATAACAGATCGTCTGGTAGGTCACAATTGGGAGAATTCGCGCCTCTTTTTACTTTGCGACGACATGCAGAAACGATAATAACTCTCGTCGTTAATTAATTTAAAGTTCATTTTAGTATTAAATAAAACATTTTATATTAAGAATAAATCAACCATAAATAAAACATTTTAATATTAAATCGAAAAAATAGAAATATAAATTTAAATATAAAAAATGAAATTGAAAAATAATTTTTTTTTTGTGAAAAAAAAATAAAGTATCAAACAAGTGGTTTATCCTTTAGTTGGGGGATGGATAACCTTATATCAAGAACTCGATTCGGGGTTACAGAGTAACAAGTTTAGCTCAACCTATTGTAGTAGTCCTGTTTTCAAATCTCGAAAGTATTGATCGATTCGCGACGTTCTAGAGAAACACTTCTGATACTGAACCATTGCCTTTAAAAAAAAAAAACAATCGAGCATCTTATCCCATTTTAAATTGTTTATTCTGCGCAGCAAATGCTAGTCATAATATGGGTTTTGACGACGCTGTGCATTCATTTTGAATCCAAAGTAATGGAGTCTACCATTGTGAAAAAATTAAGACCTCGATCTCGAGGACGTCTTTACCATAACGACCTACTGTCATATAACCATTGTATTAAGATAAATCTAATTATTTTAGATGAATCTCAGATTTTGATTCATCAAGTAAACAAGGAAAATAACATATATGGATGGAAAGAAAATATAATAGGAAATATGGTGCCAAAAAATAAATCCACTTTGTTTTCAGACTTGGTCCAACCCAACGTCCCATCACATTCCTTTTGGGTTCGCACAACCAAAAATTAATTCTGTGGGTTTACAGGAAGATGAAAAAATACTGCAATTGTATCAAGACTAGGTACACAAAATAGGAGAATATCCTCGGGTTTCGAAGGAATCGCTCGTCAGGAATTAAAAAAGAATTGCCTTTGATCCAGGTCATAATCTCTTATGGATTCCAAATTTATTAATATAAGGGCCAAACACGAGATCGAGAATTACAATGAATCACAAAGAATTTAATTCTGTGAACCGAAGAACTCCCCATTGCTAGCACAAGAGTTGAAAACCTATGTGCCACCTAATATTCTTTTGGCGGAATATATAGCTTATCCATTACAAAATAGAGTTTCGTTTCGAAAGGCAATGAAAAGGCTAATTGACTTACTGAACAAACGGCTACAAGGAGCCAGTACAAATTGCAGGGCGGATACGGAAAAGAAATTGACGTGCGATGAATCAGAGAGGTCAGGGTTCCCCTACAACACTTCGCGCTAAAATTGATCATTGTTCCTACCAATTCGAACTATCTATGAGTATGAGGCATCAAAATTTGATATTTGTGGACGAGGATAATAGACCTTTTTATCTTGCCATTTGGCCAGTGATAGAACAAAAAATAACAACTGTTTCTTCTTTTTTCCGTTAATCAACAAAATGAGCAATTCACCTTTCAATAAACGTTGATTAAATTCGATGACCATTTGGTTATAATTGCTATGCTTATTGTGTTACTGTTTATTTTTCTTTAGAGTAGAATGATTAAAAAAAATAGACTAAACCCTACTTAAACTTAATAACTAATAAAATAATAAAACAACAATACAAACCAATAAACTATAACCAACTTAGTGCTTCGTATTGTCGAGAATCCCAAAACAGTCACTATATGAGATGATGGGATCACTCAGATAGTTGCAGCAACTGCAAACTAAAATCTTTTCCATAAAAATCGATATTGTTGTGAACAACAATACCGTGATGTGGATAAATGGAAGGGATTAAGAAAAGAGAGAACAAAATATCAATGAGAATATGATTCCAATATGTATTGTCCTATAAGTACCTCATAAAGGCAATGTGATAAGCATCACTACTGAATGAATAAAATTTAATATCAAGATCCCTCGGGTTAATAAAAACTAAGAGATTTGCTCGAGAATAATTTTTGTTGGGATCTCCATTGCAGAGTTCAGGCCTAACCATATAATGGAGAAGCTATGGAACGCGGAACCTTGACTGCATAGGATTCACTGAAACCGATCCGAAGATTCATTGGTGGGATGGCGAACGACCGAGAAAAAATTTATTTTATCTGAGAAGTCATATGGGTTGAACCTAGTAATAAACATTAAAGAGTCAATATTCGCCCGCGAAACCTTTATTTATTGAGATTACATTACAATATTTTTGCATCATTGATAGTTAAAAATCAGATCAAGGATCGTTTACAAAAAGCATATCTAAATTATAAAAAAAGCATTATCTATATTATATCTAATCTATAATTTATATCTATAAAATGCATAACATAATATTCTAGCTATATATCCTGTATATTCATCTTCCCGTATAACAAAACAAATTCAATATTAATAATGTCCCTTAGTG
Source organism: Musa balbisiana (assembly GCA_004837865.1). Lineage (NCBI taxonomy): Eukaryota > Viridiplantae > Streptophyta > Magnoliopsida > Zingiberales > Musaceae > Musa > Musa balbisiana. Next base: position 8,689 of record PYDT01000406.1, read on the forward strand.
TATTAGTTTATTAAATTATTAAATACATGCGTATCTGTATATTATTGAATCCTTTTCATTCGCGAGGAGTGGATGAGACGAAACTCGCATGTCCGTTTCTGTAGTAAAAGGAATTAGAAACGACCATCAACTATACCCAAAGAACCAGATTTCGTAAACACATAGATGCAAGAATGAGTTACTATCTTGTCGGGGCAATCTGGATTTGTTTTCGGCAGATACGCTCTTCAGCCTTGAACCCGCTTTGGATCACAGCTAACAAAATAGAGCGGGGCGAATAGCAATGACACGATATTGCGCGTCGTGGGTGGAGAAATATGGTTACGTATAGTTCCCGACAAAACCTGTTCAGTAAGACCTGCGGAAACACGTTGGGTTCGGGAAGGGATCCCCCGAATATTTGGTATCCTTGTAAACCAGGTCATACTTTATGAAATGGTCGAGTATCAGAAGCTGTAGCCAAGCACTATTTCACATCGCTGCGTCCAAATGCCTATACGCACTCAATTGTCAGGATATTATGTAGAACTAAACATGTATTGAGGATGAAAAAACAACGGCAAGTTATTTATTTCTGGACAAGAATTTCTTTTTCTCCTCCTTTGCATTACAATACGGATTCCATAAAATGATATTAAATAACAACCTCAACCCTTTGAATGTAGCGGATAACAGCGGAGCTCTCGAAATTGATGTGTATTCGATCATAGGAGCTGGTATCATCGATATGCTCATATTTTGACGTATTGTTGCTGTAATCAAGAAGCAGTGCCTAATTATGCCACTAAAAAGATCGGCAATATTTAGAGCTGTAATTGTACTTACTGTAATACTCAAACTGTGACACGTATAAATAATACGATATAGTGACATGCTGCGTTGTCATGATCAAGAAAGGAAATCCAAACGAAAACTCGCGGTTTTGGTGCGATCGCTCGGCAATTGATACATTTTTGAATTTTACTAAAATAGTTTTCCTTGCTCCTAGGTAATTCTAAAACACTAGATGGGACTATATATTACATAAACATCTAAAATAATCAATTTTAGTAGAATCAAATTTAGTAATTAGTAGATTTGTCCTCAATCCACCGCATATACTTTTTAATAATAATAATTTATATAAAAAAAAATAAAGAAAGAAAATACAACAAAAAAAAAGGAACATGTGATTATATCAAAATTTTGGAGGCACCAATAATTAGAGTTCGTCATGGGTAAGGACACTATTGTTGCCGATAGTAATAACTTCATAAGACATGCTGACATGAAAAAACTGACCGGTTCGAATGCATCTACTAATCACCGAAAATATTGTGAAATACTTCTACGAGAAGTATAGTGAAACGTTCGGAAACATCAGGATGTAACAATATTTCCGTTTTCAACATCTGCGACATAGAAAGACTAGGAAAAGAATACACAAGAACTATTTTAAAGCGTATCAGCCGACCCGTTTAACGATTTATTCCGACTATCAACAAATCCAAGATTTTAGGTGGGATAGGAAGTGTTTCTTTCCTACTTCCCGAGGTATATGCCAGAATCGAGCCTCGACGAGAAAAATTGGAGCGAACTTTTTGTTATATTATTGTATCCTCCTCCTCTGTTCTCCTAATTTTCTCTCTAACGTCCTATTTGTGAAATAGGAGGAAAAGTTATTTATTAACTCTTCCCCCTTCGTTGATACTTCAAGGACGTTACCTGGAATGACAGAACAAAATTTATTCATGAAGGTTTTAATTACTGAATTCCCTTCCCGACGGTATGTTTCAGGTTCCTGCCTCGATATAAAGTATGTATTCTAGGTTTATATTTTCGGGAAGGATCCGCGCAGTTTTTATACGGATATACTACCTGGATAGAGTCAAAATTGAGTAAGTTGTATTATGATCAACCATGGACGTAATAATTTATAGACTTCGAACAAAGATTCGAATGTATAGGTGATTTTAAAAGCCTTCCGTTCAATGACGATACAATTTCGAATTAAATGACGATACAATTCGAATTAAAAAAAAACAAGAGACTTATTTTCATTCCAAGGATCATTCAAATTAAGTAAGGATAAGAATTATGAAAATAAGGTTCCTTCGTAAAATTTGTAAAATGTCCGACCTGATCCGGATGCGCGGACGATTATAGTGATTGTTCCATCCGAACATAAACAGAGACAAGGATAATCTTTCTAAAAAGACTTTCTAACGAAAGCCAAAAAGCAAGGTATTTCTTTTAATAATAAATGGATATTTTCCGTATCTTTTCTTTGCCGTAATAGTTCCTGACTTATATTTATAAAGATGATAAAATAGACACACTCTATCCAGAATCGTTCACGTCGGCATGGCGTACTGGTTCACGTAAGAATGGATAGAATACCAAAAGAATTATCACGTCAAGCAATGTTTCAACAATCCCATGTAACTACAGATGACTAGGTCGGGTGGTTCTTGGGCCTCTGCTGTACTTCTTCCGGATTCAAATGGACAGAAGAGGACACCCGATGCGCTCAAGCGGCGGCATTAGAAGCTATTCGTAAGTATTAATCAGGGATGCAACGAGATAAGTGTGCTAAAAGGTCCTGGTCTCGGAAGAGATTCAGCAATCCGAGCCGTCGTAAAGTGGTATACAGAGTTTCGTACGTGATGTTTAACACCTATGCCCATAATGATTCGACCCCTAAAACAAAGGGGTGACGTGTGTAGAATAAGAAAAAAACAGATTTCAGAGAAATAAATGATTCATGATCTGATCACATAATAGGATTAGTTAGTATGTTCTAGGAATAAAGGATCCCTCGACACTACAGGAGCTTTGTTGAATCGAGAAGTAGACAGTAACTCTTTATTATGGTCTGTTTCTTGTTCTGTCCCCCGCTTCTGAAGGTCCAGCTGATCCTAATAGGTATTGCCCTTCGAAGGCTTTACTTGAGAATAAGAAGGACATGTAGCACACGTGCAAACTCTGGAAGTGCCGCTGAATAATTCTACGATAAGATGTTTGAAAATCGGTACATAACTTTTACTCATTTGACAGAAAATTGTTTTGATAATACTATATATGCGTTAGAGCCGCATCCATTTGCGCAGGTCCCTAAAATACGTAACCGCTCACGGTATCCTCTCACCACCTTCCTTGTAAATCGTTGACACAACACCACATATATCTAACCTACGGAACAATTGATTTGTGTATTGATCCAATCAGGCGAGATTTCGTGTATCTAGGGGCGAAACCAACAACTACTCTAAACAATGAAGTTTCCTATAGATCTGTATCTTGTCCTGTTCGAAATGCTAATCATAGTAATCATTCTTATGGGATGGGATGAAAAACAAAGATACTTTTTCTAGAATATGGACGAATGGAAGTTAAACTCCTAAGGAAGCACTTTATGACGCTTCCGTAATTTAATTGATTTATTTTTAATTCCTTTTCCTCGCGATGAGAGTACCTTAATTTCAAGCAAATAAAAACAGGTTTACTCTACCCATTTTTACCTTTTCGATAGATTAACCATCTAAAGAAACAAAAAAGAAATTCCCATTGAATGTATTTTATTGACCAATCAGAATTACCTCCGGACTATACTTGTCTCCAAAGGTCCAATATACATCACATTATTGGCCTTTTTAATAAGATCAAGAAGATCTTATGAGAATGAATATTTTCGCATAGAAGATACGAGATATCGGACCACTCTACAAAACAGTTCGCAATTGATTTACCTACGAATCATTTTAATTTTAAATCCCTTATAATTATTTCATCTCTTTTTCTAATAAAAAGAAAGCAAAATTTATAAGAAAAAGAAGAAAAATTTGTTTTTAAATCTTTTTGGCACAAATCCGTATTTTCGTGGAATGATCATATAAAAATTAATGTATCTAAGAATAGTGACTTTGAATCACTCTTCTTAGATACATTATCATGGTATTTCACGTTTGAATCAAGTTTAAAAAAGACTCCCTTTATCGGGGATTTATCATGGTAATGTTGCTCCATACCTAACCAAATAGCTACTGCGGTAACCGATCAAAAAGACGGTTGTCGCTACGGACGGCAAATGGATTTTGAATTGATTAACATCCCCAAAAAGGTACTGTCAATAATCCCTTTGTCCTAAACCTTTTAAAAGACACTAATAACGTATTGGTACTGTGCGGAGTATTTGAAATACGGGAAAGAGTACCATTCGGTAATAATTTCCAAAGGGATTCCAAGGAGTCCCGGGTCACCAATCATTGACGGTTCTAGAACGGCCACGCCTACATTACCTCAATATACTAGAATTACTACTGGAAAATATATAAAAGAGCTTGGGCCAGCGGTTCTCCATAATAATTATGCCCCATCCCTTTAGCCAATTTAGCTCTTAAACAGTCTCGTCAATTCCGTTTCTTTCTTTGTTAGTGGATGTGAATTCTTATGGATCCATCCCCCTAGGAACCGGACTGATATGTTGTCATCATCCGCTCGAGCAATAATGAAAGAATGGCAGAAAGATCCATATAAAATCTTTTTTCATACAATCCCCACATATCAGATATAATGACCCATTAAGAAAAGTTTACCTATTCCATTTTTCCTGATTGCACTATTCATTGCAACTAATTCAGTTTCTTACGGTAAAATGCTCAATATCCAGTAGGCTTATAAATTTGATCATGATCAAGTGCTTTTTGGATTGTCTCATGTCTTTTTTGAATGGTGTTTAATCCCCCAACATCTCGGATTTTCTTACTACAAATATTTACTTGTTACTAATACGTCTAGCCTCTGTTCTCTTAGACTCTTATTTCACTCCGATAGTATTATCGATCGGATCGATGCAGATTAAATGATGCATTTCTACACGACAAATAAGGAGCTGGAATAGACAGAACATTGAATCATGCCACCACTTTATTTTTATTCTACGGGATCTTACGGATCTGTCATGCATCACTGATTCAGGTATGATCAGGAAAAGGTTCTCCCAACTAACCGGCCTATCCTCTGCTACCTAGGGGGCCTTACGTGGTGTTGGATTGAGACACTTTGTGTGAATTCCCATGTGGCAGATCAAGATATATTCTGCAGCCTAATCAAAGTTTCAAGCACGACACTCCCTACTCCATCCTCTCTTCGGAAAATTAACTTCAACTATCGTATCAATAAGGAATACAATACTTCGAAGTTGAAGAAAAGTAATCCAAATAACAAGGTCTTATTTTTTTTCAATAATCCATATTCTAGCAATGAAATATGATTGTCTATCGTTCCCTCCCAGTATGATATATGATCAATTACAAATATCTATGATTCTATAAAGGACCCGAATCAACCTTCTTACGTATCCATTGGAAAATGCTTACCATAATAGCGTGCATAAGAAAGCAATACAAAAGTGGGTACACTATAAAACGAGTCCAAAGTGTATTGGCCACACTAGCCTTCCCCGCTAATAACTCTAATAACTCTCCCAAAGGCTATCTATTACGGGATATCTTCAAGGTACTCCCTGTCCAAATTTTACTGCCCATAACCCTTGGTCCCAAGTAAGGACATACCCGTTAAGGGGGCAAACACAAAAGATGGCCGTGCAATACAGCCAAAACTACCCCTGTAACCCAGTAATTCGCGGGTTTTTTAAATCCACCTGTACGGTACACACAAATACGTGCAAGATCATCATTAGAACCATCATACTGCTGAACCATCGATGAACTGATCGGATTAACCACCAAAGTTGTCCCAGTCATTTATGTATTGAACAGAGCAAAAGCCTCTGTAACGGTTGGACGGTATTAAAAAAGTCTAGCAACCTATCTACTTTACTAAAAAACACGTAAGTGTGATTCCCCCCTAAACATCAAATATGTTGACATGGAGGTAGGAACATATTTTTACTAGTTATTCATCTTCAATCGCCTTATCTCAGCTTTTCCTCAAAAACCATCCTATACTTTATGAGAGAGGTAACCAATGCCAAGGGAATCCGCCCTCTGAGAACCGTATATGAAAACTTTCATCTCGTACGGCTCAATCAGAAACACACAATGCTGAGTTCAACGATATGTATAGAAGTTCACACGTTCTTAGCTTAGGCCTCTTGATTTGCCCCGACCGAAGATACGAGTACAAAAATACGAAATTTCTTCTTTGTATATAATGCCCTCAAATATCAAGTTGGCTCTCGTCCTTTGATGTTATCCTTACAGTCTTTTGAATCTTCTCTTCCTATTTTTTTATTTTGTTATTTTATTTCTTTTTTTTTTGTGTAATGCGGATTGATTCTTGTTTTACTATTGATATTAATTTGCTTGTTGAGACCTATGATCATTGGGGGGGAAACCCCAGATTCAGACTAGACCACATCGATGATTTAATTAATAATTAATAAAGCAAAGCCTCAGCTAACTCAAGGTCTCTGAGTAAGAACCCTTTGATGATCCACTTATTCGATGACTTGGAAGACTCACCAAAATCTAGAGAAAGAGTTTGTCACTTCGGCAAGAACCAAAAAGTCTGAGGAAACCAAATCGCTTTATTTAGGAAATATCTATTGAAAATTTCTGAGGTCCGTTGCGGAGGTCTGAATAGTAGTATGATCTAGTTTAAATATTTCTTTTCTTAATCCTATTCTATATTCTAGATAGATTCGGCTCCAGATACTAGTAACTATCCTACGACATAGAATCATCTCGATAGCGATACAGGACCATTCTCTGTATTATCAATAGGAATCAATTATCAAAGTCAGACACACTCATATTCCTGAGATACCGAAACAATAAAATATCCACGGTCGAACTACCGAATGGTCTAGAATCCGAGTGTTTAATTAAAAGTAAATTTTTTTTGTTGAAACTAGGACTTCAAAGTTCTTATAAACTTAACTCATTAATTCCATCCAGTAAAAACGAAGAATTATAACATTTCCCAAATAATAGATAGGATAACCGAAATAGGGCCCTTGCGACTTCCCTTAATGTGTAGTCCCTCCAGCCCGGCGCTACTTTATACCATATTCGAATTCCATGGTTTTCAATAATTCCCTACAGTAGTTTGTCTTGGGCCCCGATCTAGAACTATCCTCAACGTGTTTGGTCTCCAGAAATCCCTATTAATCAGTGGTTGAGATCTGTTGACTTTGTAATACCATCCGGTGTATGTTGTAATAAACGATCTTAGAAGCGTCGATCCTTTGGGATCTTGAAATTGTCTAAAATGCAAACAAGCACCCTAGTCGCCCATCCTCATATCTGGTTTTACTTGTAAGCTTTACTGGTACGCTTATTATCCCTTTTGTGGCAACCCTCACAACACTAAGAGATCCCTTCGAAGACACGGGGCCTAGTTGCAGTAATGAGCCTCCCCTAGGGCGACTCATACTTTCAATTGAGATAATGAAAAAATTATTTTTCATTTTTAGGTGAACCTAGGCGGTGCTCGACAAGATAGCGAACAAAATTACCCTAAAAGGGTCGAGACTAAAAGGAATGTATACCAATGCGTCCATAGATTCGCTCGTGGTTTACAATTATAGCTTCCACACCTATCCTTTGGCATCATTACCATATAAATAAAAGGAAAAGAGTCAAAGAAAGATGGTGATTCAAGTCAGATTTCTCATTACCCAACCCTATGTCACATCAAAAAGGGCGAAAGATACCAGAGCAATGTTGTATCAGACTACTTGTCTCTTTGTAGTTTGGATCTCCCGTTTTTGGAATGCTCCAAATTCCACTGTGAGCTCCAAATCTGATCAATGCCAGCAAAAACCTCTCTGAACAGGTTCTAGCGCCATGCCAAATGTGTCCAAAACGATTGGGGTAGTTGCTGAAACCATACCACATAGTTCCTCACAACGAAAGCTGCAAAACAAAACAGCAGCTGATACTACTGAAAGTACAAGTTTAATATGCCCATACGTACTCCTTTTATAGACGTTGAGGCGACGGACACTAAGAAGGGAATAAGCCTGCTAATATGCCCAATGGTACCCGCCTGCAATATGATGGAGGCTATTCTCCGGGAACACAAGATCAAGCCTCCGCGCCCCACGCTGGACTTACAGGTGTACTTTTCCAGTTAGTCCATAAGGATCGGACCCCCATATTCCCGGACATACAACCTGTTACATGATGCGCCAAAGCCAAAGCAACCACGCCTAGAGAAATAAATATTCCCAAAGATCGTAGGCAAATCCAAAGATGTTTTTGCCCGTACCTCATCACAGAATATTTCTAGGTCCCCCATACCCCAATGCCAATAGCGCCAAGAGCACAACCAGAAACACAAAAAAAAAAATATGT
>PYDT01001321.1:0-16988 GCA_004837865.1 Musa balbisiana
TACCGCCGCGCTCGGTCTTTTTTTTTATTCGTTGAGTCTCTGTCTTGTCGGTAGTACCACTAGGACCCAAAGGAATATGGGAAATTATGTTTTTGGTCTAGATCAAATCAGTTTAATAGGGCCTATAAAAAAAACGCCCAACCCTTTCAATGCATGCAGACACCAAACTTAGGCATTTATTTTAATTCTGAGATTTTAATGGGAGCTTAAAAGTGTTGAAAAGCTAGAAAGTTCTTCTCCTTCTCTCTCAAGTTCTTCTTCGTTCTTCTCTCCTCTCTCCCTCCGCCCTCTTCCCCCTCTCTTCTCCTCTTTCTCTTGTCGGTTTCCTGCTGTCGAAGTTGTGATCATTCAAGAGAATGAAAATCTGTAAGGGTTGTCTCCTAATCCCTCTAAGCCCGTCACACGGAGTGAAAATGTAAAAGGTAAAGTGTGGTTGCCGTCTATTAGTTTTTCGCCTATGGAGGAAGCCTCTAAGTGGATTGGAAACGTCGGTGGCCTCATTGGAGAGGGCCAAAAGTGAATGTAGGTCAAGAATTAGGAATTGACCGAACCACTCTAAATCTTTGGGTTGCATTTACATTTTTTTTTTCTCTACTATCTATGCAAACATAACTACTAAAAATGCCAACTACTTACTTTCCATAGCTTTACTATTAACTGCCCCTTCGTTTGAAATCTTAAGTTTAAAGCATTTCCGAATCGACTTTCATGATACCGAAACGTTCCTTATCGTACAGCGTGCGTTTTAAAATCGTTCGCAAGTTTATCCCCCCTCTCCTACTGGCTAGCAAAAAAGCTAATTCACACCATATCACCGGACACGCCCATGTTAAATTCAACATCCCACCCTCACGGACCCCTCGCCGCCACCCTCACCCTAAGTCAACCCACTCACCCCCCCCCAACCATCACACCCCGCCCCGCCCCCCGCCCATCCCCCACTAAACGAATCACATTCACGACCGGCCCCCCCCCCCCCCCCTCCCTATCTTAGTGCTCTTGCAGCCAAAAACAATTGTAATGCTATGAATCGGGCGCGATATTGCAAAGGAATGAATGACGATGAGGTTTGCACGGTGGTCAGGCTGCATGCATGAAAATCGTCATACATTTAGTAGCCGAGTCTCACACACTTTGAACTATAACAGCATATCAATATAAGCATCAATCATAGTAGAGCGTTTACTCTCACTTAAAATATTTATGATGTCTATCCTTCATAAATATGATAAATGACATTCCATATTTGTTGACATTTAGATTAGTACATCTGTTTAAAAATAGCATTCTTAATGTTCTAGTTTAGGATAAGAAGACACTAAGAAGGGGGAGGGTGGGTGAATTAGTGCTTTCAAAAAATTATATATTGAAACTTCATTGATAAAACCCCATTGTAAAGACGCTTATTGGAATGTGAGTAAAAATAGTGAGCAACTAAATTAGTTAGTAATGAAATAAAAAATCATAAAGGAAATGCCAATCAGATTTATAGTGGGTCAGTTATTCCTACCTACTTCCCCTCCCATTCCTCCTTCTCTCAAGGTCATTGACTTTATTTCGATCGTTTTTGTAATGACGAAGATCAACTACCTTTATATAACTCTTTCGTTCTTTTCATAATCTCACGAGAGAACCTTCCACCCCCTCTTTAATAGTTAGAAATCTCACTTATCCCTTAAAAACTCTAAGACAGGATATAGACTCAACACTCACGAAGAGTTTTACAAACACTTTTTTCTCAGATTTTGTCTCCTTTCTACTCTTTTCTTGCTATCCCAGCAAGAATGAGTGAGGTATTTTAGGCCCCAATGGCTTTAGAAATAGAGCCAAAATTTAAATCATGAGTTTTCCGGGATTGGCGGCTACGCCTGCCCACCCTATACACTGTAGTTAACTCCCATCGCTAGTCTGGGTACGTACCATTGCCTGACTAGTTTGGGGACTAGACTAGACGGTAACATTATGACCCTGTTGTACCACCACTGGGTTTTTCTATAAAGTATTTTCATACTTCTATCCTCCACGCTTTCCACCCCGCTTTGGCCTAACTTTAGGCCACTGCATGCCGTCCAATAGGCCTATTCAGCCCATGGCCACTAATCAAGTCTTGCATGTTTTACACACACCCAAATTAACAAATTACAGATAACTACGTTGATCATATACAACATCACAAACATGAATCCTTGTTGTCGTCTGGCATATCATGGTTCATCCCATGTTTCGTCTGAACCTTCATCGCATCGTTTCTCACTCCTTCGAGTATTGCTCATCCATTGTCATAATTGACTCTTGGCCCCAACAGCCAATCCTTCTTGGCACATTCCAATCCTTCTGGCCCATGCTCGAACTCATGTCTGAAGTTTATCTTCGGTAACGGTGACTCATTTTTCAGTCTGACTTCTAATCTTTAATATGATCCATTCTGTCCCAACCCTTGATTCTTCCTACTTTTAAATTGTTTGTTTTTCTATGTTAAAGTTAGTCCTGCTAACTCAAACACTCATTAATCCTAACTTCATTAAGGTGATTTCAGCATCAATTCAGATTAACAGCTCTTTTTTTTTATATAATCATCACCAATTGATGATGAGTTTTAACTACACCCCCATGTCTATCTGCCAGATTAAATCAAAGCACACTAATTCAAAAGGATTAATCACTTTTAATTCAAGTTTAAATAATGACTTTCACATCATAGTTAAAATTCATTGCATGCTCATTCCAATCATCAAAATTTCAAATTATCAATAACTTTTGGCATACTTTCGAATCATCAAGTGTACATCATTAACGTGAATTTCAAAATATAAATGCATCATAACGTCTCCCCCTTTGTCATCATAACAGGTAGAAAAGTGTACTCTTTAGTTTATCTTATGAAATATACAAACTAGCACGTTTTGCTTCTCTTTGAGATGTGTCAAGCTAGCCAAGTTTTGCTGGTTTCTTTCTTTTGAATTGTGCAAGCTAGTACTTTTTGCTTCTATTTTGAGATACAAGCTAGCATTTTTGCTTCTCTTTTAAGATGTGCAAGCTAGTAAGTTTTTCTGTTTCTTTATGAAATATGCAGCTAACAAGTTGTTGTGTTCTCTTTTGAGTGTTCAAGCTAGCATTCTTTCGCCTCCCTTTGTCCATTGCAAAAAAGAAAGGAAGATGTATTTTCCCTCCCCTTTATATCAATGGGTTTCCACTTATAACAATGAAAGGTGTCATGAAAAATCAATTTGGGTGATAGGTATATAATCCATGAATATAAAGGGTCTATGAATAAATAAATTCAAGTTGTGAATGCCAAGAAATTAAGAAAAATCAACTATTTATTTTGGATAAATCTCCTCTTTAATAAATAACACAAAGAAAGTCTGAGAAATCAAATATTAAAACGTCTTCAAATAATCTTAAGTCATGAATGTCGATATCAAGAGAAAATTCATAATGTATTTGGGATAAATGCTCCTCTTTATAAATAGCAACAAGAACATCTTAGCCCAAATATAAATTCTCAATATCAAGGAAGATCATGATTTGGTGGGCTAAATATTCTCATTGATAAAAAGAAAGAAGCATCTAGAATAATAGGTCAAAGTTCTCATTTATGCATTTGAATACATATTGTTTCAATAATGGTGAGTTTTGAAACATGTTTTGTTTATCTTTTTTAAAATGTGTATTTATGTGGCTTCCATTCATTGAGGTTAAGGATCTGTGGAAGAAGATGTATCGAATTTGCGTTGAAGAGAAAAAATTATTATAAAATCTAAAATCATTATCAAAATCATTTTCTTAGTTCAATAGATTCAACAACGATTCCTCATGCTAAGTAGCTTATTGAAAAAACCCCCTCGCTAAACTTTAGGATAGAGAATTTCAAGAAAATGTCATTCCTCCTTTTAGTTCAATTTATAGATTCATTTCATACCCGTATGTCCAAGTCTTTTTGCCAGCCATACAACATCATCGTTAATTGAAAAATAGGTTTTAGTAAAAAATCATAAGATCATAATATAACCATTATAATAATATTTCAATCAAAGATTTGTTTATAAATAATTCTAATTCTATGATCCTTCTTTTATATGTGTTTTGGCTATAGGAAAATCTTGAAGGCACCATCACATGTGTAGCGCAAGATCAGAAAACAAAACTCCCTAAATTTTTTCATAAATTGTTTTTGGTCGGTCCATGGAAGATTATGTATAATCCAAAAATCAAAACCGTACAGAATGAAAGAGTATTTACCGAAGAGATGGTATTCCATGAATCCCATAATCTGCAGTAGATGATGAGAGAAAGTCACGCGTCCTCCTCTCTAGCGGTGATCCACTGAGGGCTGCGACTACTCTCCTCAAATCTCCCCCCTCCCTACCTGAGGAGGAGAAGGGAGAGTAGAAAATTAGGTGACACTAAGAAAACCTCTGACCTATATGTGTTTGATTTTCCTCTATTTATAGAGGCCCCCCCTTCACTAACCCTAATGGATCCTACCCTATTGTTATTGAATCTCCCTCCACTATCCAAGCTTATTATATTATGATCTCTATCCATATCTTTTATTGGCTTTTCTTGGATCTTATCCCTATGAAGCATAATTCATGGGCTTATTGGATACTAATAAATCGTGTCTAACGTATATCTCATATATGAACCGCTACTCATCGCAAAGCCTACATATGTGTTTGAACCTTCTAGGCCCCAATCTCGAGCTGGCCTGTGAGTCTACTTATTTACAACTTCTTTGGCTTAATGAATTATTATCTTATAATAATTTACTCGACTCCTCGACTACGACCTACTAGGCCACTAACGGTCGCAATCTCCAAACAATACAAGGTAATCCCATCCTTTGGACCTATCTATCCTTATTTTCGTGTATCATGTCCCTTATCCAGTCTAATATCTCAGAAAATCATATACCGAGTATGGTCTTGTCGTGCTATACAAGTCTACACGTTCCTCCACTCTAATCACAGTTCTCTTGGAAAACTCCGTTCTCTCTCAATCTGATTGACCCTAGCTAAAGAATTTTGTTGGCAAGAATACATTGAATATTCCCTCTTATGACACCAAGGGTAATGATCCTCTATCGACACTCAATAGCCCTCGTAAGTTGGCTACCACTCCCAATGACGCTGTGCTCGCTTTAACCTCTAAGACTCTATAGTCCAGTATCCAAAGAGGGAGTACTCATATAGGCTATCCTTATTGTCTTAAGTCTAAGGACTAGATCTACCACTAGGAACTATGAAAACTGCTTTCTTACAATGAAGCAGCATCACCATCCAACATTCCTAAGCATATCAATTAGTGAACTCATTATTCTAATAGAACAACCTGTACTGTATCCCTAGTGCCCCTACACGAGCGCTAGAGACGCAGTTGCTCCCTCATATGACGCGGATACATCACACTAGTATGTCCTATTACTCGATGGCCCTCTCGAGGTAATATATGATCGATTTAATTTAGGATTCTATGTGTTAAAGGTGAATCAGTCTCATATCATGATCTCATTACTTCCGATCACATTGCTTGACCATAGATATTCCACTAGCTCCTGCAACATGCAATATAAAGTGATTACTACCAATAATATAATAAGTACAACACTAACTACTGCTCCTGCCTCACTTTTGTGATGACTTACATGCACCTATGAAGTAGCAATCTCCCACTTGACCTAAAGAAAGCCATTCACCTTTGGTTTGATTCTCCATCATACTCCTGATGATCCTAAAAATATTATGAGAAACGGCTTGGGTGTCAAGTTATCTATCATTTACATCGGGGCTAAAAAAACTCGAGTCCGTGTACCTTTAACCCTAAGTCTACTACCTTTATATACAGTAAAAAATCCTTCCTCCTTCTCATTACTTAAAGATACACTTTAGTGCTTTTTAGTGCGCCCAGCCTGATCACCTATACCTATTACCTTCTCGTGACCTTAGAAGCCTACTCTATATCAAGCTGGTAATAGCATGACATTATGATAGACCGATCGCTAAAGTATATATATCCTAAATTTTTCATGCTAAACCTTTGTGACAATGGTGTCTATGTCCTCATTGGGACACCAAGTCCTCTGGATCTAGCTCTATAAATCCAAAACCCCAAGATATGATCTTCCTCTAAGTCCGTCAGGAGAAGTGTACCTAGATGACCAAATATTTATTATGGATAGCTTCATACATCTATCCCAATGATCCGGATTTTATCCACCATATAATACCAAAAAGTGATAGCGCTCTCCCTTACCTTCCTATACACACAAGGCTCATCTCATCTTCGTTCTTACGAATCTAAATTTGATTGGCCTCAGCCAATCTTATTTTCAACTTCAACTTCTAGAACTTGTTTTAGTTTTACAAATGACCTAAGCACATACAACCTTTATGTAGGCAGCTTTGACATGAATCCTCCAGGCTATATCATATACACCTCCTCCTAGAGGTTGCCATTGGAAACGTATTTTCCACTCCATCTATTGGATCTCATCATCTAGTGGTGCTACATAGCCAATAGTATTCGGATGATTTATCATGACTACGGGTGAAATGTTTCGTAATAGTCAACACCTTCCTTTGGACGATACCCCTTAGCTAATTAGCCTTGCTTTATAGGTCTATACATTTCCTCATCCGATCTTCTTCTTAAAAATCCCTTGCATATCCGATTTGGTACACTAACCCTTATGCATCAACAGTTCCAAACCTGTTGGAATACATGAACCATCTAAGATTCATGTCTTCTTGTGACTTTTCCGGAGTCTATACGCTTAATACCCCTCATATGTTGAGGCTCAATCTTCTCAACATCCTATCCTCTAATAGTTGTCACATATCTCTCAGAGGATGAATACTTGTCCTGACATACAAAATTTTGAATTTGTGGTGCTAGGTACCGAACAAACTCAGCTGGGGAGTGGTACTTGAGCTAGGTTCTCCAACTTGCTCAATTATATCATGCGCCTACTGTCTCCACCCACGAATGTTCCCTTCTTAAGTACACCTCTCTCTTGGCTACAAGACCTGTTGTCTCGAGATATAAACTATCCCCATAGTTGTTCGGTGGGGTATCCGAATTGCACTACCCTGTCCTCGATTCTAACTAACTTATTCGGGTTTTGTGTCTTTAATGTCGACAAGCAGCCCATCTTAAACAACCTTAAGATCAGTTTTCTTCTCTTTCCATATCCTCATATGGGTGTAGATGTTATGATCAAGAGCACAGAGGGGGGGGTTAATTCTGCCGCGAAAACTTTCGATGATTTAAAACGATGTTTGTATGATAGAACGATTTTCAGTATGAAAGTCGAATTAGAGAATTGCTTTTAACTTAAGAATCAAGTAGTGCATTTAAAGTAAAACTATGGAAGTATTGCAAGTTAAGATAGAAACAGAATGTAAATGCACACCGAGATTTAGAGTTGGTTCGTTCATCTTGACCTACATCCCTTTTGGAGTCCCGTCCGATTATGTCACCGTACGTCCACTAGAGGCCTTCCTTCACTAGGCGAATGCCACCCCCCCTTTTACAGGTCACTCCTTTTGACGGGCTTGAGACAACCTTACAATTTTTCATCCCTCTCTTGAATGATCGAAACTTCGAAGAAAGAGGGAGAAGAACTTCTAGAGCCTTTACAACACTTTTAAGCTCTCAAAATCTCAATAAATGCTAGTTTCGGTGCCCTTGCATGGCTGAAAGGTGGGTTTTTATATAGGCCCCAAACTTTTTATTTTGGAGCTCAAAAATAGCAATTCCCTGTTTTCTTCGTGGTCCTGGCTTACATACCGCATAAATGGGCGGTACTACCGCCTGACAGAGCCGTCGACTGAGCCCATGCGGTGCAACTCGCCTGCAGGGGCCGTTGCTACCGCCCACCCAATCTCACCGGAGATTGAGCCCCGGCGGTTCCACCGCCTACAGGGGCGAGTTCTACCGCCCCACACCATCCAACTCGGAGACTGCCCCACGGTGCACCGCATGAACATGGGCTTGCTACCACCCAGTCTCCCCCCGAGACTGAGCTAGGCGGTGCCACCGCCTGACAGGGGCGGTGCCACCGCCTTACATGGTCGGTGCCCCGCCCAGCCTCACTTCCGAGACTCGGCTGCTTGGCTGTGCCACCACCGGCCAGGGACGTTGGGTCGGCGAATGGGCTGCTCCATTCGGCCCATTTGGGTCTTAAGCCAATTGCCCCAAGATAAGTTAATGGGATCACCATCCTCCCATTTCTACTTAATCATCATGCTAACTAAATATTTTTCAAGCATTTACTTTAACTTGCTCCAGTGCGTCAATCGCTTCTTCCGTCGAGCTTCCGGCGACCTTCCTGCGATCATCCGATGAACCCCGCGATGCTCCGCGGACTTCCGGTAAACTCTTGGACATTGCTATGATCCCTTTCTATTCCAATGAGCTTCTTTTGCAAGCTCTGGACTTCTCGATTTTTTCTCCCTCGCAGAACCCCGATGGACCGCGCCGGACTTCCGTCGAACTCTCGCACCCCCAACTGATCATAGTCTTGACTTCGACGCAACTCCTGCTGCATGTCCTTACTTCTCGTAGTTTATCTTTGCACACTTATCTTCCCATATGGATTAGATAACATATGACAATTGACTGTCATCATCAAAATCCAGATTCACATCTCCCCCTTTTTGATGATTACATCAATTGCATAACGGAGTTAACATTTAACCTCCCCCTATCTAGTGCCATACTAAGATAGGCGTCATTCTTGAATTCAAAGCCTTGATTCAAGAGACATATTGAAGAAGTTAAGGATTGTTACCTTATCAATACTTTCATCATGATTCCTATCATGCTGGATCTCTCTGAAAATGATGTCAGGCTTGACATCCTTTTTCAGTTTTAACATTTCAAATGTGAATGATAGTAATGGTAGCATTCATCCTATGGTAGATATCAACGGTGACATTACGATGCAAGTTTTTGATATCTTACCTATGCAAATATTTCAAGTGGTTAGCAATCATAGCAGTTCTATCATCACTTTAGCATATTTCGATGTCAGCTTTTAAAACAGAAGTCAAATTCAAATATGGCACTCATAACATCAATTCATATATTTCTCCCCCTTTGTCATCAACAAAAGGAGAACGATATAAGCAATTTTTAAGCACAAGTGAGTGGATAAGGTAATTTTTCAACAATGAGTGATTGGTATACCATTATACAAACATCGCAAGTTAAGATTAAACATGCTTCATTTTTTACAAGGATCAATATGTAATGTTAATCATATCCTTGCACGTAAAAAATAGGCCTTTTTTTTTTTTAAGATATGTATGTGAAATATTTTTTTCACATTATAATCCTATTAAATATGCATTTGCAATTGATTCCACATGTCCAAAATCAATGAAGCAAACTCGTATAACATATGCTTATGAGAGCTACATTAGTTCGAAGAGCATAAGTACAAGAAATCCCTAAAATAAATTTAACACTTTCATGCATCGGACCAGGTTTTGCTATAGATTTTCCAATACACTCATGAGATAAAACAGCTCCTTATCTGGAAATTTTTATATCCCAAATACATATTTCCACCATATTTATAAGGCTGTAATCTGTCAAATCATCATAGCAATTGAGTGATTTTAATTATTGAATCAGAAAGTCCGAAAAATAGATTTAATAAGTTCAAGCATTCGTATACATTACATGCCTAATTCTCTTGCTAATGAAATTAAAATTTGTTCGTCACTTAAAGGCTTTGTCAAATATCAGCTAGTTGATTTTTAGATCAATGACCTCTAAACTATATCTGATTATTACATGATTCTCATAAAGTGATGGTCTAATATCAATATGTTTTATTCTGAGTGTTGAAATGAATATCTTTTTACATATATCACTTTGTGTTATCACATTTATAAGGATATTTTTCAGCTGAACTTTATCATCTCTAAGGTGTTTTTCATCCACACAACTTGTGCACAGCATGCCTAGCTGCTATATGACGCATCTGCGGTTGTTGATAGTGCAACCGAGTTATGTTCTTAGAGGACCCGGAACAAGAGCATATCCCAAAATGACATGTTCCTGATTGCTTTTTCTATCTAACTACTCCAGCAAAATCTGCATCGATAAGCAATTAACTCAAACTTCTCGTTTTTCGGATACCATAATCCTTATTTTTTGGTACCTTTAGATTCAATATTCTTTTTAACCGCTTTGAGGTGAGATATCTAGGGTCGATTGAAGATCTAGCACAAATCCTACACGAACATGATAACGGGTCTAGTTTTAGTGAGGTAAAGTACACTTCCTATCATACCCCTATAAGTTTGTTGATCTGAAGCTTTCTCCACTTTCATCAACTTCTAACTTAGTGTATGTGCCTAAGAGTGTTAATAGCTTTGAGCTTTCCATATTAAATCTCTTTATCAGTCTAAGCATATTTAGTTGACGAATAAGATGTCATTTCTAGTTTGTGCTTAATTTGTAAGCCTAATAAAATGTTAATTCTCCCATCAAACTCAGTTTCAAATTCTGACTCCTGGTTTTGCCAATGAGTCACAAAGAGATTCGTTGAGAACCAACGATAATATCATCAACATAAACTTAACACTGATAAAATTATTTCAAATTTTGATAACAATGTATAGCCACCTTGCCCTTTATGGGTTTTAAAATTAATTTTTAATAAAGAAAAAGACTAAGTCTCTCATAACCACCCTTGGGGCTTGTGTTAAGACCATAGAGAGCTTTAGTGAATTTAAACACATTATAGTGAGGCTATGATTTCAAATCCTGGAGGTTGTTCAACAATCATAAACTTTTTCGGAAATAAGCCCTTTTAAGAAAGGCGCTTTAACATTCCATGTTGAAATAACACTTACAATTATTATTGACTAGCATAGGCAAGGAGCTCCTTATGCTTCTAGGTCTATCCACAGGCGAGTTCTTCGTATCGTACATCTGCTTGGTTGAACCTTTGGCTACTAATTCTAGCTTGTTTCTAACCATGAATACCATATTCATCTTGCTTGTTTCTAAAGACACCCATTTAGTACAATAACTAAATGGTCATTTGGGCCTAGACAAGCTTCCACCCCTCATTTCTCTCAACTTGATAACCCTCTTTTGCTTGCGATAATCCATAAGCATCTTTCATGGCTTTTCGATAATACTTATGTTTCAATTTGGAGGAAAACGACTTTGGCGACAAAATTCTTAAGAGAAGAACGTGTTTTGACCCCCTTAGATGTGTCTCCTAGGAATTAGCTCCTTAGGATGACATCTACAATATTTCCAATCTTGGGTAAGGATGTTTTTGGAAGGGATGCCTCCCGGTGCTAGTTGATAATGGGTTTCATTTAAATTCAAAGAATCAAAATTTAACTCATCATCAAAATCATTTTCTTGATTTCTGCAAAAATCTCATTGCAAACAACTTAATGGCTTCTTCTATAATTAAAGTTCTTTTATTGAATATACGAAAAGCTTTAAAAAACCGAAGAATAACCAGGAAAATTCCTTCATCGATGTAGCAGCCATTTCCTAAGGCATCTTTTTCCATTCAAGATAAACACTTGCACCAAACACTTTTAAAATATGAACATTGGATTTATTGTTGTTCCATCAACTCATAGGGAGGTTTTTGGTGATTAAGGTTCTTACTATCACTCCTATCAAATATAGCATGCAGTGTTTACGGCTTCGCCCAAAAATCTTTGGGTATGTATATTCATTCACATGGTTCTTGCCATTTTCTTGTAAATTTCTATTTTTTCTTTCTAACTACTCTATTTGTTGCTGATTTCTTGGAGTAAGAAGTTTTATGATTGTATCCATTAAATTCCAAAAGTCTTGAAAAATCACGGTTTTGAAATTACCACCCTGATCACTTCTAATTGACTCAATCATAGACCCCTTTTCATTTTGTACAGTTGAAAACTTGGTAAAATATCTAGCTTCATTTTGGGTTTTAAAATCAGTCCAGTGTATCTAGTATAGTCTCTACAATGCGAGGCGTATTTGCTACCTCCTAAACTTATTTTAGAGATAGTTCCCAACAAATGTCCTATGGATCATGTAAGGCCCTAGAGGTGCTATTTTATTTCTTAGATTGAAACTACCCTTGTACTTTGTTTCCTAATTGACCAGCATCACACACATTATCGTTTCTGAATTTGATATGAGGAATTCCTCTTACAGTTCTTTGGATGATATTTGAGTGATTAGTTTCATTCTAGCATGACCTAATCTCCTATGCCCAGCCAAGCCTTCCCTCATTCAAAACCGAAAACCCTTTTCATTGTAAAGATCATTGAGGCAATGGTGTATAACGTTCTTTGTTTTAATGCTCATAGATGTGTTTTTTGTGTGTTTTTTTCTTTCCACGATGCATAGCATTAGATTCGAATTGGACAATATATTCCTTTATCACCAATTGACTAATCTCAGAGGTTATGTTTTAAACCATCCAACTAACAAACATCTTCAATACAGAGTTTGATTTGTTGTACTATGTTCCTTGCCAATGAGTTTAAGCCCATTGTTGTTGTCTCCAAGGGACATAAGCCTTCCATCTATGCTATTGATTGGTAGAGATTGAGATGGATCTCCATTCATCATGCCTTGCACCACTATCAGGTCCCATCTCTGCTCCTAGCTTGTGATTATATACTTTCTCAAGAAGGATATTTTAGGTACCCATTTACTTTTGGGGGCCTCAAACACTCTCTAAATGTTTATATGTTGCATAATTAGATGCGTGGTTCCTTGATGAACCCACATCAATGTGTTAGACGAACTTTCTTGGTGGACGTGGACAATGGAGAAGTTCTATGTCTCTGTTTGCAACAAAAGTTGCATTGTTTTTGGTGCCCGAACAGATAAGTAGGGCTTTAATGAAGGTGGTTGATTTTGGTGAGGACTTCTCACAATCCGATTTCACTTTTTTAGGAGACATACCCGTATTTGTACGGATCAGATTCAAAGACTTACTACCAACCTCGAAGTTCTTCAAGGTTCTTAAGTACAAGTTTCCTTTGGAGAGTTTCTAGATCATACAAATTTTTACATGAGCAAACTACATGTATTCAATTTCTAATTTTGCAAAATTACAAGTAAGACTAGCAGGGTGTTCGTTTCTTGTGGTTGTTGGCTAGCACATTTAATATTTTCTACTATAGTTTTGCCATTCATCAATAATCATGGACATTGTAAGTCATCATTGATAAATCTGCATTCAATTAAATTTGTTACCTCACGGTCTTCTCCGATGGCCATTAGGCGATAATTAGCACTTGCTCGATTTGGACTCCTCTCTTCGGGACCGCGCTTAAGTCACCCACGTGCTTTGAGCGCCTTCTTCTTTGGTGTTCGCTTCTTGCTTGGGGACAATCCTTTTGTAGTGTCCCGCTTTCCCCCCCCCCTTGCCAAATTTTTGTTGCGTAAGCAATACTTGTCCTTTTTGGGTTCAAATTTTATTTTTGAGTCAATTTTTAAACCTTGTTTCTTTTAATGAATTGTTTTAAATTTCCTTGTTAAAGGGCCAAGTCTCGTCAAGTCTTCTCCTTGAGTTTTCTCTCAAGTGTTCTTCGAAAGTCTAAGTGCCATATCCTTCCGTTCTTTGGAAGGATCTCTTCTTGGTCTTGATGCTTTGCAAGTCATTTTGTGAGGTCATTAAGACCCGATAATTCTTCAAGAGGGCAGTTGTTAGATCTTTAGCCGCTTGAATAGCAGTGACTTTAGGGTCCCACTCTTAGGAAGGGATCTTCGAATCTTATTTACGAGCTCAATCTTAAAACTTTTGCCGAGTCCCTTTTTAGAGCCCATTGCCGACATCCGTGCAACGGGTGTACAGATCGCCAATAGTCTCGCTCGTTTCATTCGGAACGTTCAAAAGAATGTATTAAAAGATTGATTTTTTGACTCTTCCCTCTACTTGTGCCTTCGTAGTCACTCGCTTGTTGCCAATATCAAATCGGTTTCACAAACCGAACACGATTAGAAACTCATTTTTATCATCGCGCACAAAATAAGGCATTCATAGCCTTTGTCACTTAAGCGAAATCTTCTTCCTCAGGGGAAAATTTATTCCAATCGTCAATTGAAGCGAAGAGTTCGAAATCCAGTTTTCGGACAGATTCCAAAGTTTTTAATCATGAAATAAGAAAGATCCTCATTCGGGTCTCCCCAATATGTATCGCGTCCGCATTGAACATGGGGACGTGTAATAGAGTGCCCTCTTGATTTCCGACATATGCATCTCTCTCGGGTTTTTAATCTGATTGAAGAGTTAAACCCTGGCTCTGATACCAATTGTTAGGACAAGAGGCAGCTAGATGGGGGGTTAATTGGTGCAGCGGAAAACTTTCGACATTTAAACGATGTTCTATAAATGATAAGAACGATTTCAATAGTGGAAGAGGAATCGAATTAAATTGTTTTTAACTAAATCAAGTAAAGTGCAGTTAAAGTACAGCTATGGGTGGAAGTAGTTGCATTTAGAAGAAACAGAATGTAAATGCAAACCGAGATTTAAAGAGTTGGGTCGGAAGATCATCTTGACTACATCCACTAATTTGGCTTCCTCGTCCTGATGAGGTCACCGATGTCCACAGAGGCCTTCCTTCATATGGCGAATGCCAACCACACCTTTTAACAGTTTTCACTCGCTTTTGACGGGCTTAGTAGACAAGCCTTACAAATTTTTCACTCCTCTCGTGATGATCAAACTTCGAAGAAAGAGGGAGAAGAACTTCTAGCCTTTTACAACACTTTTAAGCTCTCAAAATCGTAGAATAAATGCTACGTTTCGGTGCCCTTTCAGCCTGAAAGGTGGGGTTAGATAGGCCCAAAACTGATTTGAATTGGAGCTCACAAAAGTCAATTCCCATGTTTCGGGTCCTAGCGGTACTACTGCATGACAGAGGCTCGGAGACCCGAGCTCAGGCGGTACCATCGCTGACAGGGCGGGCTCCGCCCAGTCTCCACCCTTTTCGGAGACTGAGCCAGGCGGTGGCACGCCTGAAAGGGGCGGTGCTACAGCCCACCCAGTCTCACTCGGAGAATGAAGCCCAGGCGGTGCCACCGCCTGACAGGGGCGGGGCTACGCCAGTCTCACTCCGAGATGGAGCCTAGGCGGTTGCCACCGGCGGCCAGGGGAATTTGGGTCCGAATGGGCGGATCAATTCGGCTCAATTTGGAGCTGTTAAGGCCCAATTGCCCCAGATTAAGTTAATGGAGCACCTCCCATTTATAATTAATCATCATACTAACTACAATATTTTCAAGACATTTACTAACTTGCCCCGATGGTCAATCGTTCTTACGTAGAGCTTCCGGGGAACTTCCGGAGATCATCCGACGAACCATCGCGATGCTCGGCGGACTTCCGGCAAACTCTAGACTTGCGATGACACTTGGTGAGTCCGATGAACTTCTTGGCAAGCTCCTGGACTTCTCGGATTTGGTCCGCAAAAAAACATCCGATGAAAGCATGCTATGCGCTGACTTGTACTTCCTCCCGTCGAACTCCGAACCCCCAACTGATATAGTCTTTCTGACTTCGGCGCAACTACTGCTGCATGTTTACTTTCATCGTAGTATCCTGCCATACTTATCTTAACATGTGGATAGATAACAAATGAAATATGACTTCATCATCAAAATCGGATTCAACAGTAGACATGTAGAGAATCTAGGATGACATCATTATGTGTAGGGGAGAATATAAAACAAAAACACCAAATTTCTAATTGTGTTCATAGTCATGCGAAATTGGACACAAAATCTCAAAACTGAAAATCATGCATGAGATAGTGGTGTTACCTGGGAGATTATATATCCCTGAATCCTTATAGATTTGTTGAGAGGATGAAAGAGGTCAGCGTCCTACTCTCTAGGGTGTTAACAAGCAAGGTTGTGACGCGCTCCTCAAAATCTCCATGCCTTGCTATCTGAAAAGAGGAGAAGGGGAGAGGAGAATAGAAGGTGGAAATACGCAGCCCTATCCTATGAGCCTTTGTTCCCTATTTATAGAGGCCCCTAGTTAACCCTAATGGATCCTACATTATTGGGTACTAGAGCTTAACTAACAACCAAGTCTCTTAGATTAGTGGATCTTCTATCCAATAATCTCCTGACTCTTTGGATCTCATACATAGGATCCATAAGTTAGGGGCGTATTGGATATTCAATAAGATAGGGGCTCAAATCGATATCTTATAATTTGAATCTCTATCGTCGCAACACCTCCATTGGTGTGTGATCCTCTAAAGTCCAATATCGAGATGGCCGTGGACATATATAGTGTAGACCTCTTTTTGGCTTAGTGATTATTATCCCATAAATAATTCACTCAACTCATTGACTACGGAAGTAACTAGGCCACTATGTCGTAGTCCCTAATGGATACAGGGGGATTCTAAGCCTGTAGAGTTCACTCTCATTTAGTTTAAAAACCCAAGAGAGATGACATTGCTGATACCAAGAGGGTCATTCATTACATGTCCGCCCATGTTCAATGGGATGATTACACATATTTTGAAGACTTAGATGAGGACTTCCTAATTTCAATGGATTTGAGCTTGGAATATTGTCGAAAATGTTTTCAAAAGTCTTCTCTTTCCATGAACAATTGGAATAAGTTGGAGAAGAAGACTTTTACTTTAAATGCAAGGCTATGAATCCTTATTTTATGCATAGATAAAACATTTTAATCGAGTATTGATTTGTAAATAGGTGTTTTGATATTTTGTCACACACTCGAAATGACTCTAAGGCACTAGTAAAGTGAAGGCGTCCCAAAATTATCTTTTAGTGGCATACTTATGGTTTGTTTCGGATAAAATCGGTGAGACCATTGGAGACATGGTACACCCGATTTAACAAATATCGTCATGGTCTCAAGGACTTGGTAGTATCCGTTTATCAGATTTGAACTTATTAATAAGATTTTCAAGATCTTTTCCAAAAAGTTGGGGACCCTAAGTACCGGTCTTCAG
>PYDT01001651.1:0-16988 GCA_004837865.1 Musa balbisiana
AAATTATTCTTTTAAGGGGATTCATCATTTTACGGAAGTATACTACTCAAAAATCCTACATTTTTTTTTTTGTCCATCAGTATTCGGAAAATAAGTAAAAAAGAAAATGAATCGTTGGTCCTTAGTGGGAACTTGATTAAGGAGTAGTTCTTGTTTGTAGGGGTTTTTTTCGGGAACAACTTTTAAAATAAGGAAGAATCCCCTTTATTTGAGGTAACTACTTGAGCCGGATTAACGGAAACCTTCAACGTCCGATTTTAAAAGGTGGAATCCAATCCTACACTTGAACCTATCTCGATGTTTCTTTTGCTAGGCCCATAGCAAAAAAACCTACTTTCTTACGATTACGAGGTTTATTCGAATATGACATCCAATCTCGGAAATACACATACCACTTTTTTTACTACCCAAGGCTGCGAGGCATTTCGAAATCGATAAATCTCTACAGGACCAGGTGCTATCGAGAACATTTATCCGATTCAGATTTGCGAATTTTATACAGGTAATTCATTAGTAGAAGGAAGGAATTAGGGGAGGAGGGTCCACTGAAATGATGGAAGATAGAAAATTTAGACGAAGAAATATTTTTGGTTTAGACCATGATTACTATAAGCATTTTATTCGAAAAATGTAGAACCAGAATGGATGTTTTGTGCTTATTACCAGTTCGTCCTCCCGAGTTGAAGACGCAATCAGTCAGATAGATGGGGGTAACTAAGGAGTCGGATATGATGAACTCTATAGACGCAGTTATCTATCGGATAATACTCTTACCGATCTATTTAGCAACAAGTTAGATCACCCAGGGGATTAGTAATGTGTCGGAGAAATTGGTACAAGAGGCCGTGGATCACTTCTTGATAATGGGATCCGTGGACAACCAATGAGGGATGGTCAAATAAAGTTACAAGTCTTTTCAGAATGTAATTGAAGGCAAAGAGGGAAGATTTCGTGATACTCCGCTTGTAAACGTGTCGTTATTGGGGACTTTCCGTCATTGCGTGGGTCCTTCGGCTTTCATTACATCAGTTTTGAGTACCTCGAGACATAGTCACTAGAGCTTTTCCAAAACATTTGTAATTCGTGTCTAATCAGACACATGTTGCTTCTAACATAGGAATTGCTAAAAGTAAAATTCGGGAAAAAGAACCCATTGTAGGGGAATACTCAAGAAGTTTATGCGGGGGCATCCTGTATTATTGAATAGAGCACCCACCCTGCACAGATTAGGCATACAGGCGTTCAACCCTGTGTTAGTGGAGGGACTCGCTATTTTTGACATCCAGTAGTTTGAAGGTCTTCATCAGACTTTGATGGGATCAAATGGCTTTTCATGTACCTTTATCTGTGGAAGCTCAGCGAGGCTCGTTTACTTATGGTTTCTCATAGACCTTTTCTCAGCTATTGGGGATCCTATTTCCGTACCACTCACGATATGCTTATTCGGACTCTATTTATTAACGATCGGGAATCCGTCGAGGTATTTGTTTTGCAAATAGGTAGAATCCCATATAGATATGTTTGCGGAAACTACCAAAATAAAAAGGTTGACAATAAAAAAAATGACTATAGGTAACGAAAAAGAAAAACCCCTATTTTTCTAGTCCTACTGATGCACTTGGCAGCTTATCAACAGAAACGAATTATTTAGATAGTCCTTTGTGGTTTCTCCGATGGAGACTAGATCAACGTGGTCATTGGCTCAAGAGAAGTTCCCATCGAAGTCAATATGAATCTTTGGGTACTTTCATGAGATTTATATCTATAAGGTATAGGTCCCGAGATCTATCAAGGAATCAATGGACAAGACAAAATAGTATGGTCATATTCTACTATCAATTAAATTACCTACAAAAATATAAAGGAAAACGAACCAACGAAAAGAATCTTGTTTCTTTTTTAGATTTCCCATCGCCATAAGTCATTTCTGAATCCATTAACAGATGATCTGCGAGTTCTAATTCATGATAACTTCTTCAGATTTGAAAAATAAGTAGATTATAGAGTGACCGCCCAATTTTATTATTCTTAAACTGACATAGATGAGTCCAAAAAAGCATAAAAAAATCTCTAGTATCTAAAAAAAAAGGTGAAATGCGCGCTAGGTGATCGCTCCACGGAAAAGATCTAATCTTATTATGGGTAAAAACCTCTTTGGACACAACTAGTCATTTCCAATAGAAGTATGTAGTGTCGTAATCTCAATCTGAGAATAGCGTGAACGGCTTTCTCTTCCTAGAACAGTAAAAGTAAAAGAAAGCAGGGAAACAAATACGAAAAAACGAACAAACCAATTTCAGATTTTTTCTTTTGTAATCCCAAATTCTGTAATCGCTGTTTAATCAAAATAGAATTTTAGAACATTCGGTTGGAAAAAATTTCTATCATGTGCGTAATTTAGGTTTCATACAGCTAAACTATCTTAATCCTTTCATTCTTTGATCGATGGTTTTTATTATTCATTCTTTGTATTTTTCCTATTCATTACTGTATTTCCTAATCATTTGAAACAGAGACTTCTTTTTTTTAAAGCTTGCAAACGATCATTAAACAATTGATAGAATTCACTTACTCAATCGATTACTCGATTATTATTAACCCCGAGAGCCACTTCCTTCCCCTACTACGAGTGAGAGGGAAAAGTACAGACTACATTAAAGCAGCCCAAGCGAGACTGTACTCCATAATCCATAATAAATTATGGGGGAGGGGGGGGGGGGGGGGGGGGGGGTCGTCCTATCTCTATGAAGGAATTATTCCATTAGTGATCAATCATCATAGTTTAATCAATGCAACAGAGTCAATGGAATTCTGACTTACTTCGGCTATTGATGAACCAATCCAATGATCGTAACTCTAAAATATAAGATTTTTTTCTGTAGAATCGGGAAGCATTAGGCATAAAAACTAGCAGTAAAACACACCTTTTCTCGGAAAATGAAGCTAGCACAAATACTCCTATCCATGGAACATGTAGGTACTATAAAGACCTATTGTTTTTTGTTACCCTTTTTCATAAGCCAAAGACATCACATATACCATAAGATAGATCCTATCTCTCGATACCTCTTTTCTTTTGAGCTAAGCCCTTACTGTTTTTTTTGTGAAAGAATGGGGAGACCCATCACAGTATTACATACATTCTTTCCTTTTTTTCGTAATCCCCCCTATCCTACACGGCAAAGAAATTTTTTGTTTCTTTTCACTTTTACTTTTTACTCTTTACCCATCATAGAGCCGCCCAACTATCCTGATTGAATGTTTGGTACGCAGAGACTTCTCGTGAGTCTGTACAAGTACTTCAGTCCTTTCCACCACTTCTAAATTAGTTCCCATCAGCCTATCCAATCGAATTCCAGACAGAGTCAGTAGACCACGTGTTAGTGTAAGATATTAGGGCATTTTGATAGTCTTTCGTACATCTCTTCTTCAATCCAGTAGCAAAATGGAATGTCCTTCGGAACCTTTGGTCCAAGATTTTCCGACCTCTTATTTCGTAGTTTTGAATCCCAAAGAAGTTACTTTCACTATTTATTTATTCTATTTATACAATCGTTATTTATCCTACTTTTATTTCTTCTACTTATAAAATAAAGTCCGAACCATCATAATGATATTAATCATAATCATAGTAAAGTAAGGGCGTAACTTCACCCTATTTGTACCGGTTTGGGGCCACACCCGAAAGCCCGGATTTGGAAAAAAATTGACTTTCTTTAAAAAAAATTGACCTTTCTTTATAGAACTTAACTACAGATCTAAAATAAAGTATCGATAGGCTTATCCTTTGCCTCTCCTCTCTTCTCCGGGACAAATTCGTCGGTTAATCATCAGAATAGAAATCCCCAGTTTTTTGTTGCTCCAGCGACACCCAGATTTGAACTTGATAAAGTATTTGCGTCCCACGCCTTACCAATTGGCCCATGTCCCAAACCAAATTCTATCCAAATAAGATAAAAATAGATTTCTGTCAAGACTTAACAAATTAAGGGCCATTGGAACCTTACCGATTTTGTTTTGTTGTTTTTACTTAGTGAAAGGTCTTCAAATTTGTACTAATTGTTGCGTTTCCTTAATGTGCCTACAAATCAAATTGATTTATGACTAATACAGTATCAATTATTCAATAATCAATCTTTTTCAATTTTCATTATAACAATAACAATTATACCAATATATATTGTATAGTAAAACCCAAACAGACATTGGTTACAACCCCAGAATACGCTCTTATTTACATATCCCTATCCCTATAGAACTCTTCTGCCTTCTTTTTTCATTATTCTATAGGCAATAGAAAAAATAGATTATGATATATTGCGACCTGAAATTCTTTTGCCCAATGCAATTACGAATAAAGATGTGATAGGCGGACAGTAGATAGCGATGGCATGCAACTATAAATATACCCTATTACGCATTCACTCTATCTAATATTCTACTAGCAAAACAATAATTCGAACACTTTTGTTTGAACTGAAATGAAAACTGCAAATAAATTAGTATGCTAAAAGTAAACTCCTATATTGCCTGTCTTTCTTTATCTCAATTCAATAAGCTTCATTTCATCTGAATCCATGTATTTTTTTTTTGGTACCCAATCCAATCTGATCGTTATATCATATAAGCGGTGATCGTTATAATCAAATAATAGTAGAAATTGAATCATAATAATCGGTAAATTGAAGGGAAAAGGTTTTTTTTTATTTCTTTATAAGACTCCATAGTGTAGTTACAGAATTTTCCGGTAATGCTTATCAATCCTTTCATTTTGTACTCTGTCGCAACTTGACTTGCGTCGAAAAGTCTTCATCCTCTGTCTCATTTCCCGTTCATACGTATGAAATACATTATTGCGTTTGCTAAAATTTCATGTGATTCATTAACAGAATATACATTCCATCATTGCTAATCGATCCGTAATGGGTTCGATAACTAGTTCGCTAATATTTATTTTTCATAAACAGAAACTTACGATTAAGATGCGCCGGAATGATGGAAATGAGGGAATGTACACAATACCTGGATTTAGTCCGATCAATTTTAAGGGTTTTGTTAGTTCATTAATGAGGGCTTGACGGAAGATTTCATAAGTTTCCAAAAATTGAAGAACCAGAGCAAGAAATTGAATTTAAATTATTTGTGGAAGATATCAATTGGTAGAACCCTTGATAACGAAAGAGATGCTTGTATATCACTCCATATCTTCTGAAATTATATGTAACCCGCGGGATTATTTGGAAAACCGTAGAGATCTGCAGACAAACTTTTTATTGGAAACATTCCCCTCCTGAAATTCCTGGGAAACCTTTATAGTACTGGAATATACAGAATTGTGCTCAATCAAATATTGCAAAGTCCGGTATTTACTACGTTCAGAATTGGACCATAACGGAATTTCTGTCTATACCGCACAATATCAATTTTGGAGGAGATCGGAAT
Organism: Musa balbisiana; assembly: GCA_004837865.1. Classification (NCBI taxonomy): domain Eukaryota; kingdom Viridiplantae; phylum Streptophyta; class Magnoliopsida; order Zingiberales; family Musaceae; genus Musa; species Musa balbisiana. The sequence continues at coordinate 5,443 of PYDT01001651.1, forward strand.
TTCGAAAATTATAGAAAGCAGGATATGGGGCCCGTGTAAGGTTAGGAAAACAAATAAATATCTATTCTAATTCTATCATCGCTATGGGTTCGAATCTAAGAGAAATTCTGGATAATGTTTGTTACCCTGAACTTTTCTTTGTCTTTTCCCCGATGATAAGGAGAACAAAACGAGGGGTCAAAAGAAATGCTATTTTGGAATTTTATCAACAATTTGCTTGTGTAGGCGGGATCCGGTATTTTCCTGATCTTTTATGTAAAGAATTACAAAAGAATTTTTTCAAACAAAGCTGTGAATTAGTAAGGAATTGGTCGACGAACTATGAACGCGGATACTGAATCTTGATAACCTCGAACAATACATTTTTATTCACCACTAGATGTTTGGCTGCTGCGGATCATTTGTCGAATGGAAATTGGAATTGGGTACCGTGACGATATGAATCACTTGAAAAAGGTAAACGGATTCGTTCTATAGCGGACTGTTACAGCATCAATTCGGACTGGCTCGTTTCGTTTAGAAAATGCGGTTCGAGGAACTATATGCGGAGCAATTCTTGCATAAATTGATAACCTACATTCCTCAAAATTTGGTAACTTCAACTTCATTACAACCACGATTATGATCGTTTTTTGGCCTACATCCTTTTAATCTCAGTTTTTGATCGAACTAATCCATTTGACACACATCGTTCATGGGCGAAAGTGAGTTTAATTTGGTCCTGGAGGATTGACGGGCGACTGCTTATTTTTCGGATACGAGATATTCCTCCTGCCACTATGGACGTATTGTCCATTGACACGTCCGAAGGAATCAATGTTTGACTTAGTGGATTCCCTTAGGCCATTCAATGTGAGGATTGGTCATTGGGGATCTATATAGAGTCCATTTTATGACATATCTAAAGATCAAAAGAGGCACAGATATTTTGTTTATCACCAATAGAGATGAATATTATATTGGTAGCAGCAGGGAAATGCTGTGCCTTAGATCGGGGTTCAGGAAGAACAGTTTTCCAGCCCGATACCGTCACGAGTTTCCGGACTATGCATTGGACCAATTTCATCTTAGAAAGTTTGTTCCCTTCCAATATTTTTCTATTGGAGCTTGCCCTCATTCCTTTTATCGGCATAATGGAGCGAATCGTCTTTATGAGTTCTATAGGCAGCGCCAAGCAAGTTCCGCTTGCTCAGTCCGAAGGGCCTTGTTGGAACTGACTGGAACGCCAAACGCTTCTAGATCGGGGGTTTCCGCTATAGCCCGAACACGAGGGAAAGATCATTTTATACTGACCCTCACAAGATCATTTATCAAGTAATTGGGAATCACACTATAATATAAGTATTCCATTAGTTTATCTATCACCGTTCCAACAAAAATACTGTATGCACTCAAAAACCTCAGGTCCGCGGGGTAAATGCATTAACGGGACAAATTCGCGGAACCGCGGGTGCGGCTACATTTGGGGTGCACTTGCTTTTAGGAAAAAACTATTAGTAGCTTTATATCCATGTGAAGTTACAATTCTGAAGACGCAGGACTAATACGAACGTCCCTGTATATGAAGATATTTTATACTTCTTTCACATCCGAAAATTGAAATTCAGACTCATGTGGACAAGCCAAGGACCTGAAGATCACTAAGGAAATAACCACATCGTCGAGGCTCATTTACTCCCTTTAGACAGAAGGAGTTTGATGCTGGATCTTGGGTAAGAACAGGTGATATTTTAGTCGGTAAATTACACCTCAGAACGCAAACGAATTCGTCGTAGCTCCAGAGGATAGATTATTACGAGCCATACTTGAATTCAGGTATCCACTGCAAAAGAAACTTCTCTAAAACTACTTAGGCGGAAGAGGTCGCGTATTGTGTGAGATGGATCCGAAAAAAGGAGGGGTTCCTGTATAATCGTAAATGATTCGTTAATATTTTCACAGAAACGTGAAATCAAAGTGGTGATAAGTAGCTTGAAGCCATGGAATAAGGTATCATTTCAAAATTTTGCCTAGACCATATTTCCCTATTTTGCCAGATGGAACCCTGTGATATGTCTTCAACCCTTATGAGTACCATCACGAATGAATGTGGGACAGCTATTGACTGCTCGCGCGGGTAGCGGGGATCTGCTAAAGAGCATTATAGAATACGCACCTTTTGAATGAAATATGAGCAAGAAGGCTTCGAGAAACTCGTGTTTCCGAATTATATGAAGCCGTACCAAACAAAAATCCAGGGTATTTGAACCCGCATACCGGAAAAAGCGAATAGTGATGGTAAGCCAGGAAATCCTTTTGAAAACAACCTGTTCGACATAGGAAAGTCCTATATTTTTACAATTATTCATCAAGTGATGATAAAATCCATGGACTTTCTAGTGGACTATTACCACTTGTGACACAACAACCCCTTAGAGGAAGGGCGAAGCAAAGGGGGACAACTGAGTCATGGGAACATGGAAGTTGGGCTCTAGAGGGATTTGGTGTTGCTCATATTTTAACAGCGATGCTTACTTATAAATCTGATCATATTAGAGCTCGTCAGAAGTTAACTTGGTGCACGATCATTGAGGAAGAGTATTCTACCCAGAAGATCCTCCAAAATCTTTTTCGATGCTCGTTCGAGACTACAAATCTTTATCTCTAGAACTGAATCTTTCTGGTATCTGAGACGCAACTTCCAGATTAAGAGACGTGAATCTTGATCTGAAATGAGCAGAATTTTACTATTCTTGAATTGACCGGTATAAACTCAACAACTCGAATTGGACTAGTTTTCCTTCCTCAACAAATAAAGGCTTGGGCAACAAATTTTACCTAGGGATATATATTTGGAGAGGTGAACAAAGCCCTATACTTTCATTATAAGACCAATAAACCCAAAAGATGGATTGTTTTGTGAAAGAATCTCTTGGCCCCCTAAAAGTGAATTGTGGGCTTGTGTAAATTAGCGAGTGATTGGACTGAAAAAGAAACCGAAATTATGTGTGAACAAGCGGGTTGTAAATTTGTTGATTCTCGGTACGAAGTATCAAATGTATACATCAAACTCGCATGTCCAGTGCCTCATGTGTGGTATTTGAAACGTCTTCCTAGTTATATCGCGAATCTTTTAAGATAAACCCCTTAAGAATTAGCAGGCCGGTAGACTGCGATGTGGGATTTGATCAAAAGTTTCTTTTACAGATTCGGACCGAGAAACTGTCTCCCCTGCAAGTCCGATTGGGTGCCCCCGGCTCGACTGTGTTTTGGGTAGGAAGTAAAGTAACCACGAAACTCAGAATTATAGGTGTATTCCAATACTTCCAAATGCAAGGGGAATTGTATCACCATTGGTCGATTCCGTAGAAATCTGAACAATTGCTAGTTATACCTCGTGAAAAAAACACTTTTTTGGTTGGAATCACTATTTCCATTTTCTTTATAGAGAGATCTGTTTTAGCAAGCAAATATAGCATGGGTTACAGAAAAAGGGTTCTATCATCGCATATATTCTTCAAGGGGCATCATGGATAACCATCTCGGTGTAGTAGGGACCTAAAGTATCGAATAACGAATATATGCAAGTAAATCCCTTACGGTCCCAAGAGTATTCTTTTACGGGGTTCATCATTTGACGGAATTGAGCACTACTCAAAAATCCTACATTTTTTTTATTTTGTCCCAAGTAATTCGGGAAAAGTAAAGGAAAAAAAGAGAATGACGCGTTGGTCCCTTAGTGAGACTTGAGTAGAGGAGTTCTTTGTTTGTAGGGTTTTTTCGAACAACTTTTAAAATAAGGAAGAATCCCTTTTTTGAGGTAACTCTTGAGCCGGATGAAAGGAAACCTTCACGTCCGATTTTAAAAGGGGGAATCCATCCAAAGTAACCTATCTCGATTTTTTCCTTTTGCTAGTCCCATAGCGAAAAAACCTACTTTTCTTACTATTACGGGTTATTCGAATATGAAATCCCAATCTCGGAAATACCGCAACCACTTTTTTTACTACCCAAGCTTCGAGCATTTCGAAATCGAGAAATCTCTACAGGAGCAAGTTCTATCAGAACACTTAGCCGATTCAGATTGCGAATTATTACATAATTCTTAGTGAATGGAAGGAATTAGGAGTAGGTGGGTCCATGTAACTGACTGGGAAGATATAAAAATAGAAAAGAAAGATTTTTTGGTTTAGACGCATGGAATTAGCTAAACTTTATCGAACAATGTAGGAACCAGAATGGAATGGTTTTGTTCGTATTACCAGTTCAGATTCCTTCCCGATTTGAGACCATCATTCAGATGCTGGGTGTAAACTAATTAGTCGGTATTCATGAACTCTATATACTAGTTAGCTATCGGATAATACTTTACCGATCTATTAGCAACAAGTAGATCTACGCCGGGAATTATAATGTGTCAGAGAAAATTGGTACAAGAGGCCGTGGATTACACTTCTTTATAATGGTATCCGTGGACACCCACTGAGGGATAGGTCATAATAAAAGTTTACAGTCATTTCAGATGTAATTGACGGCAAAGAGTAAGATTTCGTGAGACTCTGCTTGTAAACTTGTCGATTATTCGGGACGTTCCGTCATTGTCGTGGGTCCCTTCGCTTTCATTTACATCATTGTGGATTACCTCGAGAAATAGCAATAGAGCTTTTCCAACATTTGTAATTCGGGGTCTATCAGACAACATGTTTGCTTCTAACATAGAATTGCAAAAGTAAATGCGGAAAAAGAACCCATTGTTGGGAAATACTTCAAGAGTTATGCGGTGCATCCTGTATCTTGACTAGAGCCCCACCTGCACAGATTAGGCAATACAGCGTTCCAACCCTTTTTAGTGGAGACGCGCTATTTGTTTACATCCATTAGTTGTTAAGGGCTCAATGCAGACTTTGATGGGGATCAAAGGCTGTTCAAGGACTTTTATCGTTGGAAGCTCAAGCGGATGCCTCGTGTACTTATGTTTTCTCATATGATCTACTTGGTCTCCAGCTATTGGGGAGCCTATTTCCGTACCACTCAATAGGGCCTTATCGACTCATTGTATAACGATCGGCAACGTCGAGGTAATTTGTGCAATAGGTAGAATCCATATAGATATCTTGCGGAAACTCCCACAATAAAAAGTTTGACATAAAAAACATTACTAAGGTATACGAAAAAGAAGAACCCTATTTTCTAGTTCCTATGATTCCACTTGGAGCTTATCCCAGAAACGAATTAGTTATTAGATAGTCTTTGTGGGCTCCGATGGCGACTAGATCAACGTGGTCCATTGGCTCAAGAGAAGTTCCCATCGAGTTCAATATGAATCTTTGGGTACTTATCATGAGATTTATGGGCACATCTAATAAGAATGAAGTGTACAAAGAATCCGTTTTGTATAGCAGTCGAACTACTCGTGGTCATATTTCTTTTTATCGTGGGACCATAAACACTAAGCCATACAGGGGTTTGTCCGGGGAGCCCTACTCATACCTATCTAAACTAAGAACTCAGATTAGGCGATGTTGTGCCCATGTGAATTCGGGTCTCCCCAATTTCCGACTGGTATCATCTTTCTAATTTCTTCTGATTCTGCGTTGACTAAGATTGAAGATTGATGAAGGAAAGTTTTCGAATCCCTACCTCAGTCCATTGTCGAATCCACTTAGCAGAATAATATACGAGGTACTGTACTTATGGCAGAACAGGCCGATCTGGTCTTTCCCATAAGGATAAATGGACGTTATAAACGACTTATTCGCCGTGTTAATAGATCATTTTCGATGGCATATACATCACATATCTTGAGATCAAGTACAGACTTGGGTTTCCACCAAGCCATTGCTACAGCTATTTCATTAGGATGATGATCTTTTACAATCCTTCTCGGGATGGTTAGTCCAAGACGCTGACAACAAAGTTTTTTTTTGATAAACACCATCAGTATGGAATGTACCGCGGTAAAAATTACGTCACTCCATGAGATACTGGTAATGCTACAAGTGAATATTTGAGACAAGAAAATGCATCCTAATTTTCGGAGACTGTCTTCTCTCCATTATATCTAATTTCCTTTTCGTTAGCCTAATAAATGCTCTCAGATACAACCATAGTAGTATGAGAAGGAATTAATGTCGAGTCCCCACGGACAATGATGGTTTAACCCATCAAATCAAATTTACCGTGAAGGACTTTTCTTTGACGAATATCTAATTTCCTGTTATGGAGCCCGCAAAGGAGTTTGTATATACTCTGTACGACAGCTTTCTGATACCTCACACGTGACCCTTGTTGAAGTAGTTCAACATATTATTGTACTAGAACAGATTGTGGCACTATCCGAGGTATTTTTCCGTGAGTCCTCGAAATGGGATGACGGAAAAAATTTTTGTCCAAACCTAATTGGTCTTGTATTAGCAGACGATATATATTCGGTCTAACGATGCCCTTGCACACCGAATCAAGATATTGTGATTGGACCTTGTCAATCGAGTCCTAACCCTTTCGAGCACACACCACATATATATTCGACCAACCCCCTTACTTTGCAGGAGTACAATCTTGGATCTGCCAATTATGTTATGTCGGAGTCCCTACTCATGGCGCCCTGGTCCGAATTGGGAGAAGCTGTAGGTCATTATTGGCGGGTCAATCATTTGGGACCAGAACTCAACTTAACATTCAGAAAACTTTCAATCCCGTGGAGTATATCACGGCGGTACTGCCGCAGCATGTACGAGCACTCCTTCGAAGGAAAAATAAAATCAATGAGGATTTGTTCATCCCACACGTACCCGTCATTGGCAATCCTGCTTTTCTTATAGTTCTATAGACGTTGTATGTCACTATTGATAGTCGGGATATTCCTACATAAGTAAAATATTCCCCAAAAATTTTATTTTAGTTCAAAATAATCAGATGTAGAATCAGAACAAGTGATTGCTGCGATTCGTTGAACGTCCCTTTTTCATTTTAAAAAGATAATGTACGAAAACCTATTTATTCGATCAAGGGAGAAATGCATGGAGTACCGCTGTCCACCATGCACCTGGAATTACATATGGTAATGTTCATCTATTATCAAAAACGAGTCATTTATGGAGTCTTAGCGGGAGGTCCTGCCAGTCGCGTATATTGCTTTTTTTCGCTCCACAGGATCAAGATCAAATGATGTTTTATTCTTTTCTGTCGAAGACAGCTATAGCTCCGACCTATCAATGACTAATGGTCTCATAATACAGTAAATGTTGGATCTTCTGGTTAAAAAGATAGAAAATTAATGCCTATTCCATAAGACCCTTATCACGATGTCTAATGTCATTGGAATTTTCATATATCCTTTCTATTATCCAAGGAATTTTCGTATTTCTTGGCCGAAAAAGCGAGAAATAGATTCATCATCCCATTACAATTACATCAAACGAGAGAAAGAACAATACCCTGTTTTGGTATTTCGATCGAAAATCCCAAAACAAGGGTATTTTACGTAGACAGCATTCTTGCTTATTGTTGATGAATCCACGTAGACAGAAGAGCAATTTCGGGCATTACTAATTGGAACCGTATGAGTCATTCATCATAAAAAAGGAGGAGGATTGATTGAGTATCGAGGACCCAAAATATTTAGTCCGAAATACCACAAGCAAGTAGATCGTTTTTTTTTGCCATTTCGGAAGACGTGCATATCTTACCCGCTCTTCGTCGATAATGTCCGAGAACAATAGTATCATTGTCGTTAGATACACCACTCGCTTTAAATACAAGAAGTCTAGTAAGGCGGATTTAGTAAACGAATAGAGAAAAAAAAAAAATATGGAACTAAAATATTTTCGGAGATATTTATTTTTCCTGGAGAGGCAGAGAAGATATCCAGCACAGCGCATTTTGATACCACCGGAAAAGAAAAAAAATTTCGTAAGTATCAAAAAAATGGAAAAATTGGATCTATGTCCAACGGATCACACCTACCAAAGAAAAAAGTATGTTGTTTTGGGTTCGAACCCGTAGTCCACATATGAAATAGCTGATTGGCATAATTTAGAGCAACACTTTGTTCCTCAAGACTCCTGCGGGAAAAGGATATATGTCCAACTTAGAGTTGTCAATTATATCCTTCATGAAATGGCAATCCATTCGAGGAATTTCTCACGACACGTATTCAATTAGTTCGGACGTGCTAGTATTGAATTGGGATCGAAGACAAAAAGGTTTCTCCGAAGAGGTTCACGCTTCCTTTTTGATGTAAGAACAAATGGATCTGATTCGAGATTTCATAAGCCTTGAGTTTAGTCAATTCCACTATTTCGTACACCGAAAAAGATATTGCTAGGCAATTTCATTTTGGATTTCCGATAATGGTAGACTCGCACAAATATCAATCCTTTTTTTACAATGCTCAGGATTCAATCACTTACCCAACCGCAAGGTACTATTGTTACATTGTTAAATGAACAAAAATAAAAGGAATGCCAATCTTTGATAATTTGTCATCCTCCAATTGTTTTCGATTGGCCCATTCAATGGTTCCAACTCTAAACATATGACAAAAGAATCGAATCCCATAATCCCAATTAAGGATGTGCTGGGTCCCTTAGGGACTATTGTACCTAAAATATCAATTCTTATTCATCTTACCATTAATAACTTATCAGATCTTGTTTAAAGAAATATTTGCTACTTGACATTTTCAACAGAACTTTCCAAGTCTTCAAGTACTTAAATACTGTTTAATAGATGAAATAGGAGGGATTTATCATCCCGAGCCATGCATCCACATTTTTGAATCCGCTCCATTTAATTGGCACTTTTCTCCATCACGATTTATTGGAAGAGACATCTACAAAATTAGTATTGGACAATTATTTTTGTGCAATGTATGGTCTATTCACATTACAAACCCACGTAGAAAAATCTGGTCAGATCATAATTGTTCATGTTGACTCCTTATTATAGATCCGCTAAGCCCTATTTGGCCACTCCCATTAGCTACTGTTCATGCCATTATGGAGAAATCTTTTCACGAAGGAGAGACATAGTTACATTTATAGTATTAAAAAATCGAGATCTGGTGAACATAACGCAAGTCCTTCCAAAAATGGAACAATCTTATAAGGTACGTCAATTGATTCAATACCTCGAGACCTCGACGGAGAGTTGAAGAGGTTTGAACGGCAGGTAACCAAAACTTCTTGGAATCCCCGGGGGATTCTTGTATTCAGCGGAGCTAACCATAGTATCATTGGAGTAGATACACAACTCCTTTAATACAAAAGTCGAGTAGGCGGATTAGTCCGATGGAGAGAAAAAAAAAAAATTTGAACTAAAAATATTTCCGGAGATATTTTTTTCCTGATAGGCATAATAAGATTATCCGGCCAGCGGCATTTTTGATACCACCCGAAACAGAAAAAAATTTCTAAGGAATCAAAAAATGGAAAAATTGGATCTATGTCCAACGGATCACACACCTACCAGAAAGGTATTTTGTTTTGGTTCGACCCGTAGTCACCTATAACTAGCTGATGGCATAATTTAGCAACACTTTTTCCTCAAGATCTCCTGCGGGAAAAGGATATGTTCCAACTTAGAGTTTCCATTTCTATCCCTTCATGGAAATGGCAAGTCAATTCGAGGAATGTCTCACACAAGTATTAATTAGTTCGGACTTGCTTAGTATTGAATTGGATCACGAGCAAAAATGTTCTCCGAAGAGTTCACGCTTTCCTTTGTTGAGGTAAGAACAAATGATCTGATTCGAGCTTTCCTAAGAAATTGAATTAGTCAAGTCCACTATTTCGTATACCGAAAAAAGATATTATGGGCAAGGTTCAGGATTGATTATCCCGATACTGATTAGATCGCACAAATATCAATCTTTTTTTTTACAAGGCCAGATTCAATCACTTACCCACCATCAAGGACTATTGGTACATTGTTAAAATCGAAATAAGGAATGCAATCTTTGATAATTTTGTCATCATCCAATTGTTTTCGAATTGGCCCATTCAATGTTTCAAAATATAACATATGACAAAAAGAATCGGTCCCATATCCCAATTAAGATTTGCTGGGTCCCTTAGGCCTATTGTACCTAAAATTTTACAAATTTCTATCATCTTAAAAACCAGTTAATACTTATAATCAGATCTTGTTAAAGAAATATTTGCTACTTTGACAATTTTTCAACAGACTTTCCAAGTACTTCAAGTACTTAAATACTGGTTTAAGAGCTGAAAATAGGAGATTTATCATCCCCGATCCATGCAGTACATCATTTTGAATCCATTCCATTTGAATGGCACTTTTCGCCATCACGATTATTGGGTAAGAGACATCTACAAAATTAGTATTGGACAATTTTTTGTGAAAATGTATGTCTATCAAATACGAACGCACACGTGAAAAATCTGGTCAGTATCATAATTTGTTCATGTTGACTCCTTAGTTATAAGATCGGCTAAGCCCTATTTGGCCACTCCAGGAGCATCTGTTCATGGCCATTATGGAGAATCTTTTACGAAGGAGATCCATTAGTTACATTTAATATGAAAATCGAGATCTGTGACATAACGCAAGGTCGTCCAAAAGGTGGAACAATCTTAGAAGTACGTTCTATTATTCAATATCGATGACCTCGAAGGGAGTGAAGGTTGGGAACAATGTATACCAAAATTCTTGAATCCCTGGTATTCTTGATCAAGCGAGCTAACCATAGTTCAAAAGTCGTCTCTCTTTGTTAATAAAATCAAAAGGTTTATCGATCCCCAGTGGGTACAGATCCATAATAGACATATGGATTATTGGTACTTCAAGTAAACATCAAAGTATACATACATTACTCATAACCCACACACACACAAACACAGACACAGCACCCTTCACACACAACTCAACATACCCAACACACACACACACATCTACACAACTTATACCCACACAAAACAACCTACACACATAATACAAATCACACACACCATACCACAACTCCTAACACACAACACACACACATATTACACACATTACAGCACATCCACAACATAACACAACCCCACACAACTCATACACACATACTACACACATACACACATAAACATACAACTCTAACCACCACAACACATACACACAAATACCTCCATACACACTCAAACAACCCACACTACACACAATAACCAAACTTTATAACACATAGACACCACATACATTTACCCAACACAAACATACCACAAACAACACACACTACGCACAACACAGAAAACTCATAAACCACACACACATACAATACACAACTTAAATTATAACAAACATAACACACACACATATATATACAACTCATAACAACACACCCCATACCACCCACACACTAACATAAACACACACACACACTCACACACACACACACCACACACACACGCACACACAACATGTACCACACATACAAAACAACTATAACCACACACAAACAAACCACACACATACATACACAACTTGATAAACACACAGGCACAAACAAAACACTACACACACACAATATCAAACATAACACACACACATAATGTAACTCATAACACACG
>PYDT01001485.1:0-16988 GCA_004837865.1 Musa balbisiana
AAATAAAGTGCCTAAGGATGTCCTTCGAATTCTGTCTAATTACCCACCTTGAGTTATGAGTACGAATGAAATTTCTTTTTTTTTTTTTTTTTAGGCAGACACATAAAATAATGAATAGACTATGATTTGAGTCATTATTTTGTGTTTACATGTGATATTATATACAAAGCAGCTACCGACAATTAAAATAATTTTTTTCTCTCGCTCAAGCGTCTGAGAGAAAAACCTCCATACTTTTCTGGGTGGGATTGTTTATGTAATCTTATCCCAATGAGCCATCTATCGAATCGTTTTTTCAATTGATGTTCGAATCCCGAAGAGAAGGAAGAGATTGTCGAAACAGTTGGTTTTTATGATCCGCACGAATCAAACTTCTTTAAACGTTCCCGCTATTCTATATTTCCTTGAAAGGGCGCTCAACCTACAGGAACTGTTTTTATGATATTTTAAGTAAGGCCGAATTTTTTAAAGAAAAAACTTCGAGTTAATTAAAAGAAAAAACAACAAATTATAAACAAGGGTGGAGATGAGTAATTATAAATCTATCTTGGTATTGTTTTTACTACAATTTTTACCAAATTTTACCCTTTTCTTGCTCTATTCATACTTAAATTTTCCTTTTTTCCCTTGTTATAGGATCCACCAAAAACAAACAGGGATTAATCTTGCTTATTGTACCTCTATTGAGTTGAATAAACCCGAGATTTTTTCTTTATCTTTTCCTTATTTTTTTTTCCATCAAAATTTCTTATTTATGTTGTGCCAACCCAATACAAATCCTTATTTTATTTACTTTATTTGTTATTTGTTTTTCTCAACCATTGCTTCATATTGACAATGGTGTAATCGAACAAATATAAGTGCTTATAGAAATACTAATCTCTTTAGTCCAGACCGCCATATTGGGTTTTCACTTCACTTTTACTCAAATAATGGGTTGTGCATTGTTGGGTTACTGTCATATAAGACGTATTTTGGAATTTAACTTAACAAAAATAAAAAATTGATAAAACTGGTGGGTCTTTTCACAATTTGAGCATCTCTTTAGGAATCTGGTGTTTTTAAATATGATCTGTACATTTTTTATTTATTTTTACATTTTTTATTTATTGTATAATTGATCCATAAAATAATTTTTTTATTTATTATTAGTTCAATGTTTTGATGGGGTCGTGCAGTGCAATTTAATTTATTTTTCATTTTGATCGTATCTACATATCCTATTTATTTTATTTTATTCGGGTTGCTAACTCAACGGTAGATTTACTCGTCTTTTTAGTTCGACTATGAATCTTTTACACATTTGATAAGCAACAAATTCGTCCAGACTATTGGTAATCTATAAGACCACGACTGATCCCAAAGGGAACGATGGAAAAATTTAGCATGTCGTAAAAAAATAAAAATAACTTTCTCGTCTTTATAAAAAATTCCAATTAAAATGAAAGTGGAACTTTTATTTTGTTTTATAGTCCTTCCTGGATCGCTACAAAAATAAAAAATTTTTGCAGGGAAGACAAAACAAATCCAGTTACAGTTGGTTCTATTGGAATAATGATAGAGCCTATGGTTCCAATTCTGGTAAAACAAAAGCAACGAGCTTATGTCTTAATTGTGAATGAACGATTCCCCGATCTAATTAGACGTTAAAAATAATTATTGCCTGATACGGGAAAGGGTGATTTTCCTGTTGGTGGACCATTGATTCTTTTCCTGTTTTTTTTTTTTTTTAATGATCCTAACTATTCTTTATTATGGATTAGAAACGGATGTGTAACGAAAACATATACGATACATAAATAAATTCCAATCAAAAGAGCGTATCGGTTGCAAAAGTAAGGGTTTGTTATCCTCTTGTAATTATAACGAGATAAACAAACGAGATAAACAATTCGATAGAAAACGAGAAATAAAAAGATCTATTGATTGGACCTCCCCTGTTTCCTTTTCGGGTATATATTTTATTACTAGTGTATTCTTATACATAATAGAATACAAAAACCCTGTTTTGACCATATTGCACTATGTATCATTTGATAACCCAATAAATGCCTCCTACCCCTGCTTCAGTGGAAGAATAAATGGAATAATTAACCAGGATATTTAGAAAAAGATAGATCTCGCAACACCCTTTCTATATCCACTTCTTTTCAGGTATATGTTTACGTATTTGCTTATGATCAGGGTTTTAATGTTCAATTTTTTATGACCCGTAATTTTGGGTTATAGGCAATAAATTTAGTTCAGTAACTTGTGAAACGCTTAATATCGAATGTACAACAAATGCTTTGATTATTCGGGTTAATGATTCTTACCAATCGTTCGGTGGGCACGCACAATATTTTATTCCCATTTTTTTTCTCATATGATAGCAGAAGGTTTTTGCAGTCAGTGTGGAAATTCCATTCCTTGCAATTAGATCTTTCTTCCCTTTAGAAAAAAAATACCAAAATCTCATACTTTACAATCTCTTCATTCAATGATTTCCTTTTTTAGAGGGATAAAATTATCGCTTAAATCTCTGTCAGATATACTAATACCTCATCCCATCCATATTGGAAATCCTGGTCCAATCCTTCAATCCTGTTGCCAGGATTTTCCCTCTTGCATTTTATTGCGGTTCTTTCTTCTCCGAATAGTATGAATTGGAATAGTCTAATTACTCCGAAGAAATCCTATTTAATGTTTTTTCAAAAACAGAAAAGACTATTGTGGTTTCTTATATAATTTTTTATGTATCTTCATGTGAATGTTGGTATTAGTTGTTCTTTCGTAAACAATCTTCTCTGTATTTACGATTAACCTCTTTTGGACCTTTCTTGAACGAACCCATTTTTCTGGAAAATAGAACATCTTTTAGTTTCCGTTGGCCGTGAAATTTTTATTCAGAAAGACTTAAGGGGGTCGTCAAGGATCCTTCCTGCACTAGGTTCGATAGCAAGGAAAAGGCGATTCTGGGTTCAAGGGAACTAACATTTATACTGATGAAGAAATGGCAATGCCACATTTGTAAATTTCTGTCAAATTGATTTTACTTTTTGGGCTACCGTAAGGATCTATAAACCCATTACAACTAGTCTTTCTATTTTCTTTTCTGTTTTTCTTTTCCAGTGTACTAAAATTCTTCGGCGGTAAGGACTCAATGCTCGAGAATTTTCATTTCTAATGGTATTCGTACTAATAAATTTGAATACCATAGTCCCCATTATTCCTCTGTTGCGATCATTTTCTAAGGCTAAATTTTGTACCTATCCGTGCCTCCTATTAGTAATCCGATTTGGACCGATTTCTCAGATCGTGATATTATTAATCGATTTGGCCGATATAAATCTTTCTCACTATCTAGGAGGTCCTCAAAAAAACAGAGTTTGTATCGAAATGACGATATACGTTCGACTTTCGTGTGCTAGCACTTTGGCCGGTAAACATAAAATCCAGTACGCAGTTTTTTGCAAAGATAAGTTTCGGATGATTAGACAATTCTTACGGGAAGAAGACCAAGTTATTTTTTGATCTTCCCCCAAATAACTTCTGTTTTATTTACTTATCCATATAGATAGTATTTGGTATTGGATATTATCCGGATCATGACCCTGGTAAATAATTTATAATAGAAAGTAGGCATAAAACATACAAGAGAAATAGAAAAGATATAATAGAAATGATCTACAAGATATTAATACAGAGAAAAAAGTATTCACGGAATTCTCATCTGAATTCTCATGTATAGTGTAAGTGGTTTGAACAACTGAAGTATCCAAATTTTTATCCTTTTTCTTTTTTTCTCGGGAATTTTTTTATATTTATACATAGGGAAAGTCCTGTGCACATGAAAAGCAACCGCACTTGTTGGTGAGGGATTTTTTCCTCGATTGTACCAAGAAAAATTACTACTCCATCCGCCTAGTTTTCCGGGTTCGAGTCCCGGGCAACCCTACGGAAAATAGAAAAATAAAATCTTTCTTTTCTCATTTTAAATTCCCTTCATTTACAAATTTAGATTCAATTTCATGTTACAATTTTTAGGTATGTTAGTCGTAGATAGTTGGTGTATTTAGCCGTAGATAGCTAAGATTCTCTCTGTCTGTTCTGTTGAATTGGTTGACCTTGACATATAAGTCATGCTATACTGTTAAATAACAAGTCTTCTTATTACTATCTCATTTCTAGTTATAGTTAATATGTGCTTGGAGTCCAACCAGTAAAAATTTGAATAAACCAAGACTTACCAGACTGTCAATTTTAAGAGAGACGCGAAAGTAACAGCCTATGGGTGCGTTTCTGCAACTGGATACCATCCCCTGAAAAACCGTCTTTTAATGGGTTTTCGTTGTTTTATACCCTACCTTATTTGAACACCGCCAACTCTTCTGTATTTATTATCGCCTTCATGCTGCTCCTCCAGTAGATATTGATGGGTATCGTGAACCATAATTTTCTGGTTCTCTACTTTATGTAAAATAAGTATTCTCTGGTGCTATTATTCCTACTTCTGCAGCTAGAGGTTACATTTTTAACCCAATCTGGGAAGCATCATCTGTTGATGCTTTGGTTATACAATTTGGTCCTTATAGCTAATTGGTCTACACTGCTTACTTGTTGTATTTTACATGGGTCGTGAGTGGAACTTAGTTCCGCGGGCTGGTATGGCGGCCTTGGAGTTGCCTGTTCATATTCAGCTCCTGTTTGCAGCTGCTACTGCTGTTTTCCTTGATCTACCCTATTGTTCCAAGGAAGTTCCTCGATGGTATGCTTAGAATATCGGATTTCAACTTCATATTTTATTCCAGCAGACCCAACATGCCTTTATGCTCCATTTCACATGTTCTGTGAGCGGTGTATTCTGCGGCGCCCTATTCAGTGCTCTGCTGGTTCCTTGGTGAACCTCGAGTTTGATCATGGAAACCACTGAAAACGAATCTGCTAACGCAGGTTACAGATCGGTCAAGAGGAAGAGACTTATATATCGTGACTGCTCATGGTTATTTTGGCCGCTTGATCTTTCGCAATAATGCTAGTTTTCAACAACTCTCGTTCTGTTCACATTTTCCTTCTTGGCTGCTTGGCCTGTACTTGGTATCTGGTCACGCTTTAGTTATTAGCCCATGGCTTTAACCTAAAGGTTTTCAATTTCAACCAGATCCGGATGTTGACAGTCAGGGTCGTGTCATACACTTGGGGCTGAGATCATCAACCGTGCTAACCTTGGTAATGGAATTAATGCATGACGTAATGCTCACAACTTCCTCTAGACCAGCTGCGGTCGAGATTTCATCTACAAAATGGTAAGATTTTTGTCTTATTTTATACAATCTTGAACAAAGTAGCAATCCCCCTGTCTTGGCTTTAGGCAAGACAATGGTGTATGCTACTTTTGTTTGGATACTTTATTTTTTTTTTTTCACCAAAAAAATTATTTTTCAATTTCAATTGTTTATTATATATAATTTATATTTTTATATTTTTTATATTTAATATTAAATGTTTTATTTCTTTGTTTTTAGTTTATTTAATAATTAAAATGGTTTTATTTAATATTAAAATGAACTTTAATTCTTACGGACGCAGAGTTATATCGTTTCCTTGCATGTCTCGCAAAAGTAAAAGTAGTCGCGAATTCCCAAATTTGTGACCGACCATACGATCGGTTTATCATAGGTAATGTTCCTTTCCATTCTGAATAGCGATTGTATTCCCTCATTTGTGGTATATGGTGATGCCCGAACAAGTTACTATTATTTCTTCTCCTCCCCTCCTTTTTCGTTTTTTTTCCATTTTTTCCGATAAAGTGGTTACTACAAAGGTTTTTTTTTTAGCGAACGGGTCATGGGTCACAGTGTTTACTCTCCTTTTTTTTACATTGGTATTTTAAAGATTGGCATTTTCATGTCCAATAATCTCGATCTAAGTAACGGATGGGAGGAAGAATAAATACAAGAATGATGAATGTAAAAAAGATAACATCCTTAGCGGAAAAAGGGGCGGATTAGCCAATTGGATCAAGGCAGTGTGGAATTGTGAATCCCCCATGCGCGGTTCAATCCCGTCGTTCGCCCATCACAATTTTTTTTTTCAAATTCAAAAAATTCTATTTTTCAATATTCCTATTTACGAAATACGGGCGACGAAGATAAAACTATTCACGATATTTTTTCCTTTTTCTCTACTTCTTCTTCACAAGCTCAGGATAACCCCAAGGGGTTGTGGTTTTTTTCTACCGATTGGGCTCCCCCCTCAACCGCCCCCATGGGGTAGGTCTTACAGGGTTCAGCTACTCCTCTTACGTACAGACTCTTACCTAGCCAACACTTTAGATCCGGTCTCTAACCCAACTTTTTTGGTTCACACCCAACATACCCACTGTCCTACTGTTGCTACGCTTTTTTGGATATCAACGGACCCTCCCCAGATGGTATCTTATTGCCGATTTACCCTCTTCCTCTTTTGCAATCATTTCGCTACAGCCCTGCTGCTCTAGCTAGATTTGTACCACCCTTTCCAAGTGTGATTTCTATTATGGTATGGCCGTGCCTAAGGCATATCGGTTAAGATCACACATTCCTTCTTTTTATCATAGAAACCCCTCCCAAACGTACAAGCTGCTTCCAAACATCGGCTTTCTATCTGTATATGTTAAGATCTAGCAGAGGATCTATATAAAATCGGTATGAGAAGACCACATATGATATTAAGGAAATCCAAAGCTGCCTGATCCTCAGTTATGATCTTCTACATCCTAGGGCCCCGTTTCCGTCCCTGGCATGTTTTCTTCATGTAGCATTCCCAGGACCGAATGACTCTAATGAAATTACTTCGATACGTCCACATATTACGGTACCGTAGGAAGACATCCCTCTTTTTCCTGCCCGGGGGGATCTTAATTACCACTGCTTCGCTTTCAATGCGCCTCTGACCATCCAAATACATTTGAATAACCCGGCTCCTCTCTTTGAAACAAGGGCGCTTCCGGTTCTGTGCGTGCGTCAAACATTTGTCTTCTCCATATTACCATATCTCTATAGTCAGATTTTCTATGAGGCCCTACTGAACTCCATATCACTTGCTGCCGTTACTCAACATTTTCTGTTGAGTCTAGCCGTATAGGTACTCAAATTGGAATCAGTGATCTATTTCTCTAGGTTTCGCGGTCGTAAACCTAATTGGTTACTTCCATTACGTAATCATAGTTAAACCGCACTCAAAGGTATGGCATTTCCCCATTTGATATAGGAACTTCTGTGCCAGAAACAATGGTATCTCCATTATAGCCCTCTGGGATGTAAATATATCTCTTCTCACCATCCCCATAGTGTATTAGACAAATGTATGCTTTCGATTGGTTCGTATTCTATGGTTACGATTCCTACCAGATATTGTCGCTTTTCATTCCCGTCGAAAATCGATTTTACGGTTAGACGCTATGACTCCCCCTAGGCCGTGCGGTAATCGAGTCCTCTGGCCATTACGACCTTTACTACAACGTATGCTGTCATAGATCAAATATTGTCGTGATTGATTTCACTTGACTGTTTTACGGCTTCCTTGCGTGTGGCGCGGGTATAAGTTGTGTATAAATATATCGCCGTGTTATTAAGTATTTTTGCTTTAATTTCTTTTCCCTATAAGATGTTGACTAGAATAACCCCTGTTTGAGCGTAAAGGACATACGTCTTAATGCAATTGTAAGTCCCATAATAGTCCCATTCTTCTACCCTTCCCGGGATTCGAGACTATTCTCGCTATTCCTTTACACCAAAGAAGAGTTCGACCGCAATGCTTTTTCCTGTCCTAGTTTCTCTGAATTTCGAACATTGAGAATGTATATTGATGTTCCCACTAACGCATACTTGTTTTCTGTAAATCCTGCATAGATTTGATGTCCATCCATAATCCATTTTCTTCCCTATGAGTTTTCCATATCGATAAAAGACTTCTAAGTTCTTACTGTTCATATGTTATGGTATGAAGATAACAACCAATGGCGTTGATGTGGTATGATGATTCCATTGTACAGAGCCGATCCAATAGACCTTATTGAACGTTCCCTATTGGTGTGCATCCCAGCAGAATGGAACCTACGAATTTGCCAATTATTGAGTTGTCGCTTTAAAACCATTCAGCCTGTGGATGCTTAACCGAGATCATCGTATATCGTAATTAATATCGTAATATTATGCGTATAAATACGTAAATCGTAAATCATATAGTCCGTACTAAGTCCTAATCGTAATAAGTATATGCGTATACATAAGTATATCGTAAATAATTCTAATCGTAGAAGACGTATATCGTAGAAATAAGTATACGTAAATGTATAAAAGTATATCGAAATAAGTATAGCGTAAATAAGTATATCGTATAATGTATTCGTAACTTATTCATTCGTATAAATGTATATCGTATAAATAAAGTATATCGTCAATGTATAAATAAGTATATCGTATAAACTAAGTATATCCGTAAATAATTAGATCATAAATTAAGTCTTCGAAAATGTATAATAACCACAATTCCAATTTGAATAAAATCTTTATTGAAATAAAATCTTTAGGGCGGATTTTATGGACACATCAATTCAATCTGTATCGTCGAATTGTAGAGATATTTAGAGAGATCAAGAATTTTTCTCACTATTTCTTAGATTCGTGGATGCAATCATTTTTTTTCGCATCAAGACGCTTTATGCAACTTTTCTGACCCCCCTATTTGGAGTACCCCTTTTCACGGTGATTTCGCAGGGTCAACCAGCTCGATATTTCATGATCAAAGGGTAATCAAAGGTTTAGTAACTGCGTGTAGTACGTCCTTATATCTCGTATTACAATCGAAAGATGGTTAAAGAAAAATCTCTATTTGATGGAGCCTTCTTCACTATACCTATGAATTCCATTGACCCAAAATGTAGACTTTAAGAATCTTTTCGTCTCAATCAGCAATAGGTTGTAGGTGTTTCGTTTCGCTGTATCTTTCCAAAAGGAAAAGTTTTTCCTGAAGTTGTTCCTGATCCGCAAGATAGTACTTTGGGTTCTCCCAATAAATAAAAAGTGTATCATGCCTGATCTAACCGGCCCGGTGGTGGGAACCGGATCGGGAAAAAAGAGGGTTCTATTGTTAAGATATCTAATGAAACGGCTGGAATTAAGAAATCTCAGTCAAAGAGAAAGATAGCGAATATCTGGACGTTTCCTTTTTTATCCTATACGTTGCTCGCATCCGCAAGGACCATGATTGGAATTTTTGATCGTCCCTTTCCTCCGAGGAGAAGCGAAACATAATCACTTGAATTTGGATCAGCTATCTAAATCTCGGGAAAGACTTGATTTGTATCGTCATGTCTGCTTTGTCGTTAAAAAAGACCATTGAAGGGGAGGGTTTTCTTCAAACACAAGCTGAGGCAACTATTCAATCAAATGATATTTAGCATGTTTCCCATCTCTTCTCGAGAAACAAGTGTGGTATTTCTCTTTTCCAAATTTGTGTTCAATTTCATATTTGCAATTCCGCCAAGATCCTCTTCGTTAGTTGGGGGAAATCAGCACGAATCCGGATTTTTTTTGAGGAACGCATCGAGAGAGAATTTCGTTGTGGTTAGACAATGTGTGGTTGGTAACAAGGATCGTTTGTTAGCAAAGGTACGGAATGTTTGTCAATAGTCAATAGAGTCCCCCCCACAAGTCTATTTTCGTTCAAGTAAGGGATTCTAGCCAGATTGAAAAGGATCTTCTGATCAATCCCATAGATCATATCGATTCATTAGAAATGAGGATTCAGAATATCCACAATTGATCGATCAAACAGACATTCACAACAAAGAAGATCGATTCTTTGGGATCCTCCTTTCTTCAAAGGAACGAACGAGATAAATCAGATCGATTCCCGCAATGCCTTTTTGTATCTCCCAATGTCCCGGCTATTGTGGCACGGAACGGAAACAGTGAATACTCATCTGCTTTCCGTAGAAATCGAAGAATTTCTTTGGGAATCCTACAGATCAATTCGTTCTTTTTTCCCTCTGACCTATGTTCCATAACTTCATCGGGTCGAATCCTATTGATAGGTCCACTAGAGATCAAAATTGGTGAAGAAACAACCAAGATGTTCTTTGTTTCCCTGCCAGGCGATGGAAAAATAAAGAAGGGGTTGTAGATCAAGATATTATGTATTTCAAAATACTCTCATTCATCCTATGTCATCAGAATCCTGGATGTATATGTTCCGAAGGCTGACCGATATTGACGGTTCCAATAAGAATTTCATTCTGAAAACAAAAATCCTTTTTTTTGATTTATTTCATCTATTCCAGGACCGGAACACAAAAGGATACACGTTACACCACGATTTTGAATCAGAATAGATATTTCAAAGAAATGGCAGATCTATTCCTCTTCCATAACCAGCCGGATCTGGTGGATCTAGGGGAATTTGGCCTTTTTCTATTGATTCACTCACGGGTTGGCTCAAAAAAAAATTCTTGATGCGGTATTCACTCCAGAGATGAATCGCAAAAGAATCTTTATTTGTTCTAACCTCCTCTTTTTTAATGAATAACTGACTCTTTTTTATCGAAGGATCAAAAAAAAAATCGGGTCCGATTACTGCGGGAATAGATTCGGAAGATCCAAACCTAAAAACAGCGGTATGTGCTAGCACAACATAATTGAGCAGCAATCATATGGATTGATCCCGAAATCTGATTCCAATCCATATTCACCTATGGTAAAGAAATGTATCTAATCGATTCTTTTAATTGATAGCACTCGACGCACTTCGAAAAAAAAAAAATATATAATGTATTTTTGAACATAATGTTGGAAAATTCAAAGGATCAAATTAGGAAGATCTCTGAATCTATAACTATCATGAAATATACGATCAACCAACATTATCGAATTTGAAAAAGAGTCAGAAGAATTGGTTTGATCCCTTTTTTTCTCGAACCGAGAGATCCATGAAACGGGATCCATGATGTATATAGATACAAGGGTCCCAATGAGAGCAAGATTTCCAGGAACATTTGAAAACATTTTCGTTTCTGAACATAAGAACCGTTTTTTCAGTAGTGTTCGATCGGTTCCTTTTAATCAATCTTCTATTGATTTTCCGAGGCTATCGACAAACAAAATTTGGTCTACGTCAACTTCGTTTCTTTGTCCAGTCACTTCGTTTCTTTTTTGTCCAAGTCACTCCTCTTTTTTGTCCACGTCACTCCATTTTTTGGTCCCAGTCACTTCCCTTTTCTTGTGTGAAGTGATCGGGTCAATAGCCCCAGTCATAGGTTCCGGATCCACTCCGTGAATTGAAAGTTCCCCGAATGATCCTCCGCAATCAGTTGTAGAATCACTCGGGGTCAAATCGTTCATTTGAATAATTGAAAACCTTCTATTTGGATGATCATGAACTCCCAAGACCGTAATTTTTATCACTGGAGGAACAACATTACCATTTTTGTTCAAAACGATACCAGGGGGATGATTGACCTCATTCTATACAGAATATCGCAGGGAAATCCTTTGATTAACAGGATTCCTATTTCTCATGATATTCCCCTGACCGAGACATTGGCTGAATCCCGTGAAACCCGTCATAGCAGTGTTCATTGATATCTTTCTTTTTATAAAGCACATCGCCTTCGATGCTTGAAGTCAAATCACTTTATGGTTCTATTGTACCAAAGATCCCTTTGATGTGGAAAAGACCCGTATCAAATTAATGAGGATCTTACATATGGACAATTCCTCACTACCTTGTTCCTATCGCAACAAAATATTTTCTTTCGTGCGTCGGTAAAAAAAAACATATTTTTGTGGAGGGGGCAGAGAGAACTATTCACCATCGATTCACAGGTCAGCTAACATATTCATACCTCAGAGATTTTCCACAAGTGGTGACAAACCGTATAACTTGTACAAATCTTTCCGTTTTCCCAATTCGATCCGAGCCTTCGTTCCGTAGATCTATTTTACTCGATCGCAGACCTTTCTGCAACACCTCTAACCGAGAAACAAAGAGTCAATTTTTGGTAAGAACCTTCTTGTCAGCCTCTTTCCGGATATGAATCTATCTGATTCGAAGGGAAGGAACTGTCGGTATCTCAGTTTCATTCAGAACATGGGTTGATTCACACTCCATGTTCTGAGAAATATTTACCATCCGGAAGAGGAAAAAAAACGGAGTCTTCTCTAAAGACAGGCGTTGAGAACGGCGATGAATAGAACCTTTTCAAGAGCATGTGCTTTTTCAAAAATCGCTCAAACTGGAATCTGTTCCACAACAATGGAATCCTTCCAAACATATATGCCGATGTTCCTTACTTCGACAGTGCAAATATCTAATTTCACCCTTGTGATACTTTTTCAACCCATTGTCGATACTAAGTACATTCCACATTTTATCCATTTTTAAAATTTGTATCCATTTTTCCAGTGCATCTTATGCATGATCATATATGTCAGGCACTTTCCTCAAAGATTCTTCCACAATGTACTCTGTAATTGTATTCGAGGGCTGTTGACAGGACTCTTCTTCTTTCCGAAGAAATGATTCATCGAAATTAATGAGTCAACCCCGTTCCATTGATTGTACACATCTGAATCAACAAATGCTCGGAGTTGGAGTTTCCTCTTTCAATCTTTTTTCCTTCGTCTTGTTGCTGGATATCTCGTTCCGTATCATCTTCTCTTTGTTTTCCCCAAGGCCTCTAGTGAGTTACAATACTAGTTAGAAAAGATCAAATCGTTTGATGATTCCATCATACATTATTTGCGTTTGCGAAACTTTTGGATGGTTATCCTACATCTGACCTGAATTCTTTCGGGTTAAGAATCTCTTCTAGTTGTTTCTGAAAACAATTAGCAGATTCTCTGGAAGAATACTGGGTTTTGCTTTTGCTTTTGGTGGCCACATGCTATGGTCGCTTGTGGGGTCCAATCACTACGTTCTAGAAGAAATATTTGAATATCCATCTCATCGATCTCATAATATCATATCAATCCCTCAATCTCATAAGTATCATACACATCCATCAATACGAATCACTTTTCGGGGGGGGAGAAATACGAGCATCTAAGTCGTAACAAGTAAAGAGAATCTATTCCTTGATAATAAAAAAAAAAAGGTGAACGGTGATTGGATTGATGAGAAAAAGAATCCTGGGTCGCGAACAGTGATTCGATTGATGATTAAGAAAGAGAATTCTTGGTTCGTTCTCCGCCCTTAACGACATACAGAAGGATTGATCAAATTCTATTGAGTCTGACTCATAGTGATCATTTACAAAGAATGACTCTTTATCAAATGATTGAACAACCGGATCAATTTACTTACGATACTTAGTTTACAAGTCTATAATTAATTATGAGTCAATGGATCCTGTTTAGCCGAAAGACTGATATTCCTATGCTCATTATCAACAATTCCTTTATTCACCAAACCTCGTGTGGGGCTAATAGTTTTCATTTCCCATCTCATGGAAAACCCTTTTCGCTCCGCTTAGCCCTATCCCCTCTTAGGAGTATTTTAGGATAGGTTCTATAGAACTGGACCGATCCATTTGGTCAAATACCTAGCGACAAACCCCCTATTTTCCTTTCCTTAGCGTTATTTCCGAACACGTTCCCGATGACAAGCCTAAAGATTTTTATATGATGATAGCGATTTTGATGGATAGTGATATTGACGATATCGGGGGGGATTTGATGATAGTGACGATTCGAATTGGATTATAGTTACGATTATTGATGATGACCTTGAATACTGAGCTGCTAACGATGTATATGACGCCGAATAGACCGATTGATATCACCTTTCAATTCGAATTAGCAAAGCAATCTCCTTGCATAATATTGATTCTCAAACATTCAGATCTGTATATGAATACGTCGAATTACTTTCCCTCGTCTATAGAGAACTATCTCTCCAGAATTTGAAGATTGCCAATAGAAAATCTGTTATGCTTCGACTCATATTCCCCCAAAAAGTGTAGTCCCGCTCTAATAGCTCCGAATAAATTAATACATGCATTAAGATACTAAGGGCTTCTTATTCCGCAACAACGAAAGCACTTTTTCATTCTTTCTATACGAGGATGTTCACTTGGAACAGAAATGTCATACTAAGATTGGGGCCATCCCATGGGTTCCAAGACGAGATCGTGTAGCACTTATCACTGATGCCTATCAATTAGTTATTACACAGAAAAATCAATTATAGAAACTAATAAATAGATTAGCTCTTCATATACAACTTGGGATTTGCGATCCCAGGTAAGATCCGGTTTCAGGACATGGGATCCTTTTCTATCAGATCGGAAGGGCGTTTGCACAAAATGTACTTCTAATATTGCACCCATATCCTATATCTATTCTATCTATATGAAGAAGAGATCATAGGGGATTCTTATTTGTACAAAGGTACTTCGAACTTGAACGAGCATGAAGAATTAACGATATTTCTTCTTTATCTTTTGAGGTTTTGTGTTATGGTCCTGTCTGTACCCTATTTCGGCGCGTCGTGGGTTCGCTCAAGATCTTTGGTCTCACCCGGACCTATGAATAAAATCGTGATCTACGTTGTCTTATAGATTAGGTTGAGAATGATTCTGATCTCGTTCATGGCCATTAAAGTAGAAGGCTCTCTGGTGGGACCCTCACGGAACAGAAAAAAGATTGCCGTCGATTTTTGATTATACTCGAGTGACATTACTTCTTCGGTCCGAACAGGAGAATGATGCAAAACAGAGCTTTTCATCGGTGAATCAGCGATTTCTATATGAAAAATACGAATCGGAGTTTGAGAAGAGAAGAAGGGCGGCGACCTGCAACAGATAAAAGGAGGATTTATTCAATCACATAGTTTGGGCTCAGAATATGGCGCCCTTGTGGCAAAACATGGGATTGTATTGAAAAGCCCACTTTCTCTATCGGGTCGCGGGCAAGGCGACCTTATCAGTGAGAGGATGAGTTCAGAAGAGAATGAATCTGGAGTTCATGCCAGAGGAAAACATGCGTAACAGACCACGAGATAGATCTTCAAAGAAACAAGCTTTTTTCGAGTAAGCCAATTCATGGGACCCTGCGGATCCATTCTTTTTCCTATCAAAGATCAGCCCTTTGTCTCTGTGTTTTCACGCGAGAATTCTTTGCAGATGAAGAGATGGCAAAGGTGCTTCTAATTCCCAAAACAAACCGTCTACATCTATGTATAAATGCTGGTTATCAAGATACGCAAGAAAGGGAATTCGAATTGTGATTCAGCCCAGGATGGCGTAGAGCAAGAGTCCATTAGCTAATGGATCTTCCTTTCTAATACGCTATCCGAGAGTTATCAGTATTTATCAAAATCTGTTTCCTATTCTAACGGAACGCTATTGGATCAAATAAACAAGACAATGTTGCAAAAGGGATGGCTTTTCTCGGGATGAGAAAATGAAACATTGATTCAGTAAACGGAGAAGATTTCCCATTTTCCTTAGCCGGTAAAGATATGTGGCCATGAAAAAGGGATTAAGTGGACAAAGGGATGGCCGGTGGTAGAGTCGTGAAACATTTATTCAATAGTTGGAACTTACTCAATGGAACATAGGCACTGCTGAAACAGGAAAGAATTGAAATCTAGATCAAACCCCCACCCACTATGTGATGGATTGATATCGAACTGCCTAAACAAAGAATTCCTTGAACGGCGAAAAACCAGAGTGCTATTACTCACTACATCAAACAATTTACATTAATGAAACCATGTAAAAATCCATCGGAAAATAAAAATACGATGTCCGATGAAGGCTTGTTGCTAATCTGCTCACTAAGAATCACTTGGTTTAACGAATAACTAAAGAAACTAGATAGACCTTTCTCTTCGTCTCCGGCGAAATGGATCGGTCTCAATTGGCCGATCCCCATATGGATAATACAATAGACCGGTGAACGAGACTTAATTATAAGTGTTTGTTCGAAGCAAAGATATCCACGGCAGGCCGGTGCGTCCTTTCAGATTTCACGACCAAGAGGTACTGTTCTCTTTCGGATAGGCCCTGAAAGGAGAAGGGAGGCCGGGAATGCCACCAGACGTGCCTGATAGCCTCCCAAAAGACGTCTGTCTATTCTATTACACCCGACCCGGCCATTTTGGGAAGTCCAGTGCCAAAGTCACTGAATGGGGTAAGTAGCCAATCCCTAAAACGAACTATATAATGTACTTTATTGCTGGGTTAGGGTACTGGTGGGTATTTACATAGGTGTTACAGATCTACTTGTGTGATCCTCGGAATCCATATACTCGGGGGTGGGAGGGGCGGACGATTCAAAACGGCCTCCTATTCATGAGATAGAGAAGATCGCAAGATTCGTGATCCCCTGCCGAACCTATTCCAATCCAACAGGCTCGGACTCGGCTCGTGGGAATTGCGGAATACGTCGTATCAACCCAGAGAAGATTACTCGGTATATCAATATTGAGTAGATCCGAAATCTGTTATTGAATTGCGCATTCAATGAGCATTCTCAATATTATGCCTTGAAGAGGACTGAACCTCCACGCTCTTTAGCCGAATTTTGATGTCTCGCGTGTCTACCATTTTACACCATCAAGCGCTCTTGAAGTGAACGTATTCCATGAATAAATGAAAGGAACAGAGGGTTTTGTCGCTAGGTATTTGACCAAATCGGATCGTCCAGTTCCTATAAACCTATCACTAAATACTCCTAAATGGTATAGGGCTCAGCGGATGCGAAAAGGGTTTCCATGAATGGGAAAATGAAAACTATTAGCCCACACGAGGTTTGTGAATGTATTTCTGATAATGAGCACGGAATCGTCTTTTCTGCTAAACATAATCCATTGACCTCATACTTTCATTATATATTGTCAACTAAGTATCCGTCAGTAATTGATCCCGGTTGTTCAATCATTGAATAACCAGAGTCATTCTTTGATAAATGATCGACTATGAGTCAACTCATAGAATTGATCATCCTTTTTCTGGTCCGGTTAAG
>PYDT01000977.1:0-16988 GCA_004837865.1 Musa balbisiana
GTAACGATCTGGCAACTGTCTCGGCGAGAGGCTCGTGAAATAGACATGTCCTGTGAAGATTGCTGACTCCCCGCACCTGGACAGAAAGACCCTATGAAGCTTACTGTTCCTGGGATTGGCTTTGGTCCTTTCCTGCGCCGCTTAGGTGAAGGGCGAAAGGAAGCCTCCTTCCGGGGGGGCCCGCGCCATCATGAGATACCCCTCTGGAAGAGCTAGAATTCTAACCTTGTGTCAGGACCTACGGGCCAAGGGACAGTCCCTCAGGGTAGACAGTTTCTATGGTGCGTAGCTCCCAAAAGGTAACTGAGGCGGCAAAGGTTTCCCTCGGGCGGCGGAGATTGGCCCTCGAGTGCAAAGGCAGAAGGAGCTTTGCTGCAATACCCACCCGTCGAGCAGGGACAAAGTTCGTCCTTATGATCCGAGGTGCCGAGTGGAAGGGCCGGTTCGCTCAACGGATACAATTTACTCTAGGGATAACAGGCTGATCTTCCCCAAGAGTTCACATCGACTGGAAGGTTTTGGCACCTCGAATGTTCGGCTCTTCGCCACCTGGGCTGTCGTATGTTCCAATGTTTGGCTGTTCGCCCATTACAGCGTACGTGAGCTGGTTCGGAACGTCGTGATACTAGTTCGGTCCATATCCGTGCTGGCGTTAGAGCATTGAGATGACTTTCCCTAGTACGAGAGGAACCGGGAATACGCACATCTGGTGTACCAGTTATCGTGCCAGCGGTAAACGCTGGTAGGCCAGTGCGGGGAGCGGAGAACCCCTGCTGAACGCCATCTAAGTAGCAAGCCCCCCCCAAGAGAAGTGCTCTCTTAATCCGACTTCCCCAGACCCCACGGGAGCACATCCAGACGCGACGTGGTTCTCTGTCCCTGCGGGGATGGACGACAGAAGTATGAGAATCCAAGATAAGTCACTTCGAGACGACCGTTTTCATTCGATAGGGTGGCAATGGAAGTTCATGAGGTACAGCTGAGGCATCCTAACGACCGAGAGATTTGAACCTTGTTTTCCTACACGACCTGATCCAATTCGATCAGGCACTTCGCCATCTATTTTCCATTGTTCAACGGTTTGACACATGAAAAACCAAAAGCTCTGCCTCCCTCTCTAATCTATCCAAGGGATGGCAGGCATGGTCTTTGGTGTCCCTTTCCAGTCAAGAATTGTGGCCTCACATCACTAGCCACTATGTTTTCTCTCATGCCTTTCTTCGTTCATGGTTTTGGTCGATATTCTTGTGTCCTAGGCGTAGAGGAACCAAAACCAATCCATCCCGAAACTTGGTGGTTAAACTCTAACTGCGGTGACGATACTGTAGGGGAGGTCCTGCGGAAAAATAGCTCGACGCCATAATGAAAAACTTACACCCCTTATTTTTACTTTTCCATATTGGAATATGAAAGAGATAAAACTAAAAATGCAAAGGTCGTCCTTATTCACAACCCCAATTATGACATCTCTTCTCTATCACTTCACACCTCGAACGCACGTTCTATTTCTTAGAGATAGAGAGAAACGCGCTTTCACATCTTCTTAACCCGGAATGAAATGGCTTGAGGAGAGGAAAAGGGTTCCTTTTTGAGGGTACTCCCGGAACAGAGCCAGTGGAGCACGGGTGGGCTGTAGCTCAGAGGATTCAGCACGTGGCTACGAACCACGGTGTCCCGGGTTCGAATCCCTCCCTCCGCCCCCACCTTCCCTTTTGTCGAAATGGAATGCCTTACTTTTTCTTTTTATTTATCGTGAAAGATTCGACATTACATATAGTAACCAAGTACCAGGAACATCCAATATATTTGTGTTTTACTCCCGTAACTCTTCCTCCGCCATGCTTGGGCAGAATAGCAGAGCAAGTACATATTATGTAGCAAGCAAAATGCTTTCCTCGTCGGGTAATTTTCCACCCGCACGAAGGCGTACGATCTGGGCACGGTCTCGGAGAGGCTCGGTGAAATAGACAATGTCTTTAAGATCGGACTAGTACCCCACCTTAACAGAAGACCCTCTGAGCTTTACTGTTTCCCTGGGATGGCTTTGGGCCTTTCCTGCGCAGCTTAGGTGGAGGCGAAGAAGGCCTCCTTCCGGGGGGTGCCCGACCATCTGAGATACCACTCTGGAAGATCTAGAAATTTAACCTGCTGTCAGGACCTACGGGCCAAGGGACAGTCCATGTAGACAGGTTTCTATGGGGCGTAGGCCTCCCAAAGGTAACGGAGGCGTGCAAAGGTTCCGTCGGGCCGGACGGATTGGCCCCTCGAGTGCAAAGGCAGAAGTGAGCTTGACTGCAAGACACACCACCCTCGAGCAGGGACAAAGTCGGCCTTAAGTGATCCGACGGTGCCGATGGAAGAGGCCGTCGCTCAACGGATAAAAAGTGTACTCTATGGAGAACAGGCTGATCTTCCCCAAGAGGTTCACAATCGCGGGAACGGTTTGGCAACCTCGATGTCGAGCTCTTCGCCCCTTGGGCTGTAGTATGTTCCAAGGGTTGGCTGTTCGCCATTAAAGCGGACGTGAGCTGGGGTCAACGTCGTGAGACAGTTCGATCCCATATCCGTCGGGCGTTAGAGCAGAGAGTCCCTTTCCTATACGAGAGGACTGGAAAGACGCACCTCTGGTGTACCGTTATCGTGCCCACGGTAAAACGCTCTGGTACCAGTGCGGAGGCGTATAACGCTGAAATCATCTAAGTAGCAACCCACACCAAAATGAGTGCTACTTTATATCCGACTTCCCCAGAGCCCCCCGGTAGCACAGCCGAGACAGCGCCGGGTTCTCTGTCCCTGCGGGATGGAAGCGACAGAGTATTGAAATCAAGATAAGGTCACGGCGAGACGAGCCTTAATCATTACGATAGGTGTCAAGTGAGTGCGTGATTGTATGCAGCTGGAGCATCCTACCAGACCGAGAGATTTTGAACTTTTTCCTACACGACCTTATCAATTCGATCATTCACTCGCCATCTCTTTTAATTGTTCACTGTTTTGACAACATTAAAAACCAAAAGCTCTGCCCTCCCTCTCTCTCTATCCAAGGGATGGGAAGGGCAGGAGTCTTTTGGTGTTCCCTTCCAGTCAGAATTGGGGCCTCACAATCACCCTAGCCAAATTCTTTTTCTCTCATTCCTTTCTTCGTTCATGGTTTGGTTTCGATATTCTGGTGTCCTAGGCGTAGAGGAACCACACCAATCCTGCCCGAACTTGGTGGTTAAACTCTACGTACTGCGGTGACGATACTGTAGGGAGGTCCCTGCTGAAATAGCTCGACGCCAGAATGATTAAAAAGCTTAACACCCCTTATTTACTTTTTTCCACTATTTGGAATAGTAAAGAGATAAAATAAAAACTGCCCAAGGTCGTCTTATTCAAAACCCCCCAGTATGGACATCTCTTCTCTATCACTTCACACACCTCGGAACGCACTGTTTCTATTTTCTTATAGATAGAGAGAAAACGCGCTTTCTCCATATTCTTAACCCGAAATGAAATGGCTGAGGAAGGAAAGTTCTTTTTGAGGGTCCCCGGAACAATCCATGGAGACGGGGTGGAGCCTGTAGCATCAGAGTATTAGAGCACGTGGCTACGAACCCGGTGTCGGGGGTTCGATCCCTCCTCGCCCACAACCTTCCCCCTTTGTCGAAATGGGAATGGCCGTTACCGTTTTCTTTTTATTTATCGTGAAAGCTCGATCATTACATTATTAACCAAACCGGATCAGCAATAATTTGTGTTTTACTCCCCGTAACCTCTTCCTCATCCAGGCTTTGGCAGACATACAGAGCAAGGTACAAGTATTAGTAGCATAAGCAAAATTCGTTCCTCGTCTTAATATGTTTGCTTCGCGGTATTTGTGGCCTATCGGACAAATCGATGACTGCATCTTTGCTGCCCTGCTAGTACATCATCCCTGAACGAAATTCTGATTGGCTATTTGACCGGGATTATCCAGGACTACGCCGAGTATTGCCGGCGATTCGCAAATATCGTAGAACAGAATTTGAGACGAGGAGATGAGCAATAGACACAAGAGCATCGCACGGGTTACCTACTCCTAACGGTCAAAGCGAGCCTTTATTCCATTCTTCATCTTTAATTACAAGATGATCAAATCTCCCCAAGTAGGATTCGTAACCTACGAGACGTCAGTTTAACAGCCGCCGCGCTACCACTGAGCTCTGAGGAACAACGGGAGATCGACCTCATAGATTTCCACCCCCTTTCTCACCACCCATGAACAATATGGTCCGAGCTTCCTATCGTAACTCCCGGAACTTCTTCGTAGTGGCTCCGTCCATGTCATTCAATAGGGAACCCTCAAGTGGCTCTATTTCATTATATTCCATCTATCTCCCATCCATTCCATTAAATATCCCTTTGTGTCATTGACATACGAGATTGTCTTTATAGTCCGTATCCGTTTCTATATATGGAAAGTTAGGATCATCTATAATAATCAGAAATTGTAATAGCCAAGAAAAGGTGGTTTTGTGATGATTTTTAAAAATCTTTCTACTGGGTATTTATTATACTATGCATGAAGATAATCATCGGTCGTTTGGTCGGACTCTATTAATGGATTTCCGGCCCCATTCTCCATAGGGCCCTCTTATCCCTTCCTTCCTTCTCGAGCCTCGGGTATGGAAAAGGAACCGATAAGGATGTATCAGCAACAACTGGTTTTATTACGGGACAGCTCCTGAGTTTTCATATACCATCTACATATGTATGCCCTCTGCATCTAGCATTGGGTAGACCTCATACAATAACTGTCCTAGTTTCTAACCCACTTTGTTTATTTCTTCTGGACAGCACAAAAACTTTTGATTTGGGTCTAACCTACCAGAAATCAATGCGGAATCTCGCATTCAATGTGTTTCGATAATCTCATTTGTTCAATTAGTCAACCAGTTCTTTGACCAAGTTCAACGTTACCAGATTAGTCAACATTTATATGTTTCGATGCACAACAAGATGTATTTGTAACACTTAGTTTTTTTGGTTGTTAATTGGTTACATTTTCTTCAGAAATGGGTTGGATTGGTATTATTCTGGATACTCAAAATCATTCTATTATTCGATCTAAACTGCATAGGTACCTTGTCTAATCTAGAATAGGTAACTTGTTTCAGAATTGAGAAATTCTATGGCGCGAATTTTTAGTATTCTCTATTTATCCCTGTGTCTACATGTAGGCACGAATGCGTCGCCTATTGTCACTAAGAAACTGAAAGAAACTCTAAAAGTCGAAAAGTCCATAAAAGTCAAAAAGAAGAAGGGGATAAAGTGAGGAAGAAATCGATTTAGAAAGTGAGGAAGAAAGCGATGTAGAAAAGTGAGTAGAACAGGCGATTTAAAACAACTTCCGAAAGGAAGGGACTAAACGATTAACAAGAGGTGATCCACCGAAAATGACCCTTCCCTTTATTCGGAAGAATTAGGATCCGGACAAATAGATGAAACGAAAGAGATACGAGTGAATGAAAGGAAAAAACAAAGCATAATTCCACTTTCACTTTAAAGACACTGCGATAAAGTGAAGCCCGTTTACGAAGATTCTTATCGTGATACCTATCAAGAATAATTGGTGAATTGGGATGACTTGAATAAGAGCAAAATGAAAGACTTTTTTCTGCTTTGCACTTTGAAACCTAGTGAACTTTCTTTTCGATTATAGCGGTGGAATCGTCCATTGCGATATATAACAATATCGATTTGAAAATAGTGTAGCAAATGAAATGTCACAATATTTTTTTTATACGTGTTCAAGTGATGAAAACAGATAATATCTTTTACCTATCCCCTAGGTATCAACTTTTTCGGAAAATATAGAACTCAAAGTCTTTGTACATGGACAGAAAAATTTTCCCATGAAGACCTATGATGATTATTGGGTTTCTACCAATGAGCAAAAAAAATAAACTGAGCATGAATTGATACGTTCGAATAAAACTCTAGAGAAAGAAGAAGAAAAGAAGAAGAAGAAAGGATATCTCCCCCTTAGGCTCTAGATACTTGAAAAAAGGACCGATTATGCAACGATGAGAAGGGAGCAAAATACTTGCCAAAAGCGTATGATCCTTTTTTGTGAACGGACCCCCCCGTATCGTGGAACAATAAAAAATTCTATTTCACATACAATCATGCAGGATTTAATTCCTTCCACAAATATTTAATTACTCTACAAATGATTTAATTACTTCTACAGAAGAAGAAGATGTAGATTCCATAGAAACGTTTTGGATAAATTCCATGTACCATGGGCGCTTTCCTATTTCTAAAAATTCCTCGAGATTTGAACTGAAAATAATCCTCTTGATGAGAAATCATCATTTATTATCTTGTTAATTTCTTAAACGTCAATCGATGAAGCTTCTTTATTTTTTATTGGAATAAGACAATAAAGAATTAATCAGAAAGTAAAGCAAAATCTTGAGATTTTGTATTCGACATAATTACCAACCAATTCCAACTGTCAAACACAACTGAAAAAAAATCCATTGGAATAAAAATCGTAAAAAGGTTCCTCGACGGTCTACAAATTGACCGATGATTAGAAGGACTGGATCAGAAATGGAGAAGAACAGAAGGCGATTTGAAATTAGTTCAAGAAAAGCGAAACGGGTGGTGATCTATACTGATGACCAATCCGGATCCGTCAACCGATACTGATAATATTACAGCAGAAGCAGAAGCGAGTGGCATTTGATACGTTTTCGCACAACCGATTTGAATCGGGTAGATATCCATTGATCCATGCGTGCTCAAAGACTAGAAAAACAGTTATTTGGAAATATTTCAAACAAATGTTCATTCCCCGCTTTTTTTGGATCGATAGAACAAAGTCTTTTTTTTTTTCTTTTTTGTTGATAGATCCTTTTTTTTTTTCTTTTTTTGATAGAGATAATATCGAATAATTAATCTTAGTTTTAGGAATTCTTCCGTGGGGGGAAACCCGATCCGAAATTCGACTTTGAGGAGGAGAGGACGATACAAACACTGGAAAAAAAAGACGAGGAGAAAAAAAAAAAGAGGAATATGAAGGAGAACAATATCAGAAATTTGGGATAGCATTATAAGTTTGCTCAAGCATAGAGGTTTGATCTGATAGACCCAATCTTTTTTTAGAAAAAACATTGTATTGCTTCATTGCTAATAGCTAAAAAATATTGGACGTATGTGTATTATTCCAATTCCCCGAGTGGTATGAGGATTTGAAGGAATGGAATAGAGAAATCAGTTTAATGCACCCTATATGGTGTTCCATTATCAGAACAGAATTTCCCAAATGATTGGGTAACAGATGGATTCAATAAAGATTTTATTTCCTTTTCGTTTAAAACCTTGGCGAAAGATCTACCTACGATCTATCATGGAGACCAAGAAAAAAAAAAAAGGAAAAAAGAAATTTAGTTTTTTTAACTAGCTTTGGGGAATGGAAACGGAACTCCCTTTTGGTTCTCTCCCCGAAACCAACCTTCTTTTTTGAACCCATATCTAAGGAACTCAAAAAAATAATTAGTAAAGTAAAAAAGAACTCCTCTAAAAGGTTTTCAAAAGAAAAACAAGAGGGTCATAAAATATTTCTAGTTCTAAAACTATTTCAAAACGAGTTCTAAAAAGAATAAGTTCTAGTTCTAAAACGAGATAGTTTCTAGTTCTAAAAAAAACGAACAGTTCTAGTTCTAAAACGAATATTGAAGCCACACTTGAAAAATGTGACCAACTTTCTTTATTTGACTTGAGGAAGGGAAACGTACAATGACCAAATGAAAATGCAAACGATTCAAAAAAAAATATCATGATTATCACGAATCGCCATTCAAATTCCGATCTATAATTGGACAAATTTATTTACTCATAGAAAAAAAAAATGAAGATCTTGCTGTAATACAACACAAATAGAGGAATCAAATAGAAGGCAATCACAAAAGACCACAGAAGAAAATAGTTTCCAGCTATCAGAGACAAGACCGTAAGGACAAAACATATTTGGCAGATATTCAAAGAAAATACCCGCTTAATACGCAAATCCATTATTTTGTGAATCTTTCATTGCAAAAATTACATAGATATCTTGCAATGTATGGTTAACCATTTTCTAAGGTTTGCACACCTTTTAAAAAAACAATTATCAATGATCCTTTACAACGAGGAAAGAAATCAAGAAGGAATTGATGAAACGATCAAGATCAATGAACTTTATGTCGACTATAAAACAGTCCTTTTCTAATCCTAATATTAGACATGATTTAAACACGATCACGACTTATCTTCCTTGTTCCCCAAGCATAATGTATTTTTACAAATGTACAAACCCAATTTATTTAACAACCATCACCTAGATCTGTACTTCATATCAGATCACGGGACCTATCCTTTTATTAAAGACAAGAGAAAGATTTATTGTATTACACGAGGAATATTTGATCAAATCCAAGGCATAGAAATTATAATCTGGAATGAATAAATGGAAAAAACTGGTTAAGGTCATTACAATATAATTTTTCTCGGAGCAAATGGTCCGATTAGTACCGAAAACATGCGAATAGAGTCAATCACGTTGTACTATTCAAAATAAAGAATCAATGAAATTGGTATTCATATAAAAAGAAAAGAACGATTAATTCATTACATGAATGAAAATTTTTGGCAGTGGATTTACGACGAGTCGAAAAGAAAAATTAAAAAACACTACGATATGATCTTTTATCACATGAATAAATAATTATTATGGGGAAGTCAGACTCATACACACTGAAACCCGAATCGTTTTATGTAGTGCTAAATCTGACTAATTGATGGTACCTAACAAAGGATTTTTATTGATCACCCAGAAAAATCGGTAGAACTATTTGGATTATAGAATTCTTCATTTTTTGCCTTAGAAACAATAGTGATATTGAGAAACAATAGTGTATTGAGAACAATAGTGATATGAAACATAGTTGATCTTGTGAGGACTTGGACCGATATGTCTATGGTACCGAAATTTTAGAAACATACGAAACTCCGACTCATCAAAAAAATTTTTTGCTTGGGATGGGAATGACTCGAAAATTATTCTACCCTAAGCAAATCTGAACCTTGTCTTCCCAGAATTTGTGTTACCTTTTGATGGCATATAAGATTAAACCGTGGATCATACCAATCAAATTACTTCTTTCTATATTTATTATGAAAATGCAGATAGTCAAAAAATCAAAATGAAAATGATATTAGTCAAAATCAAAATGAAAAAAATTATTATCAAATCAAATCAAACAAATATTAGTCCAAATCAATCCACAAATATTAGTCACAATCAAAACAAAAAATTATTAGTCAAAATCAAACAAATATACAAAATCAAATAAAATATTAGGTCAAAATCAAAAAAATTTATCAAATCAATCAAAAAAATAGTAGTCAAATCAAAAATATTAGTCAAAATTCAAAATCAAAAAATCATTATCAATCCAAAAAATATTAGTCAAAATCAATGAAAACAATATTAGTCAAAATCAAATGAAAAAATCTTATCAAACTCAAAACATCAAAAGATGCCGTTAAACTAGATTTTCAAAATTCCAACCCAAGAAAAAGAGGGTCACTCAATCTCTGATCAGATCCCAAAACAAAACCAAAAGGAATATCCTTAAGGGATTGCACGAGATCAAACCTTAAAAAATGTAAAAAACAAAAAATCCAAGAAAATAAGGAAGGAGAACTGATTTGTCTTTTTGATTCCTGAAACAAAATTTTTATTTTTTCAATTAGATGGGATGACCCAGTTGAATCAAAAAATTTTTAATAATGGTTAGGATATATTTGTCCTCCTACTTAGATTGATAAATCCCCGGGACATTACATAATCCTCGATCAAAAGAGGAGAGATACATCTGATGGAATGCTGATTCAGAAAGATAAGCGTCTTACAGATAATAAAAAGGGGAATTTCTTCTCGAACCAATGCGTCTATCTTTTAGAAGGAGGAAAATTCATTATTTCAACCCCATAATTATTTCCATTGGTCGATAGCGTAAACACCAAATTAATTAGAAAAATTACATAAAGGAAAAGATATGTTGATAAGAAGAATTTTAAAAAAATCCACTGTACCGACATGGCATATATTTTGAATGGGGATCAAGTCATTATAATTTCTTTGTGTCCTGAAATCTTCTAATCTCCTAGACGTCGTAAGATGGAGACTTCTAATTTGTTTCAACAACTCTCATACTCGGGATATTGTGAATAGAAATCCAGTATTTTGCAACGAAAAACACCATAACACTCTGAGCCTTTTTGAATGAGGACAAACGTCTTAATACGGATTTACATAAATTTATTAAATGCAAAGTGTGTCTTTGGCCCAATTAAACCGGAGTAGAAGATTTAGCTTTTTATGATCGCTATTGGTTTATATACCGAATAATGGTATCGTATTCAGTAATGTCAAGGACGTTGTATCCCCGATTCAGAATTAATTTAATAGTAATATTTCCCCTATATATCACAGCCCTTTTTCAGTAAATAAAAACCGAAAGATGTAAGCATATTGGTGTGTTACGTTCTGGTACATGATCGTATTTACTTGTGTATCAATTCAATTGAAGCTAGAAAGAAATCTAACAGAATCTTTTTAGTGCAAAGAAATCATTCTCTTTCGTAATGCAGAATATATTATACCGTATTCTAAATATATTATCCTTTTCCTTTTCTATCTTAAATCAAATGGACAAATTGATTTAGATAGAACGATATCTAAATTTTTGCGTGTACTAGATTCAAAACATTACATAATATAATAATTATTATTTCTTTTTCCTGATCTTTAAATCCATGGCCATGGAAAGAAGAAAAGAAAAAGATAAAAAAAGTTTTATGTCCAAAATTCATTCATTTCTTCTTCCACAAAAGAAAAAGAAGAAAACAGGGGTTCTGTTGAATTTAAGTATTAAGTTTCACCAGAAGATACGAAGACTATCTTCACATTTGGAATTGCACAAAAGCGATTTTTTATCACAAAGAGAGTCTACAAAACATTCTGAGAAAACGCAACGTCATGCTGGCTTATTTGTCAAAGAAAAATGAGCGCGTTATAAAGAAATAATTGACCAGTTGGACATCGGGAGCCAAAAACTCGTTAATTATTCGTTTGGACATTATTATCTTAGTTATTAGATTTTTTATTTTGATGAACTCCTACTTTTTTGAGGATTCATGAAATAATGAATTAAGAAGAAAGGATATGACTGTCACCGGCTACAAAAAAGTTTCATGATAGTTACTTATGGTTCCTCAACCACCATAATGCATGGTGTTCTTCGACGGATCGTTCCTCCTCGATTGTGAAGATTGTTATTGACCTGTGAACCCATATTGGGCTATTTACACAGAGGGTTGAAAAAATAGCGGAAAACCGAACACTTAACAATATCTGCCTTATTAACACGTTGGGATTATTGAGCTACTATGTTCACAGAGGCATAACGGTAAATGCCCCAAACAACTGTAAAATGTTCAGTACCTAAAAGGGCCTAGCTTATCAAGTAATTATTCTGGAGCTTAGTCCGTATATCTTCTCATTTGTTATGGCTTGGGCCTTTTATGGCGATATCGGCGCGCAGACAGTCCCTTTTTCTATATTTTTCAGAGAGAGAGAAATCTATTGATTTCATTTCGAAGGGCCGCCACAGTTATGCGAATGATCATAATTATTTCCGCATCGGAGGAGTAGCTGCCGATCTACCTTCTGGCTGTATCGATAAATGGTTTGGATTTTTGCGATATTTTTTTACAGGAATTGTTGAATATCAAAAACTCATTACGCGAATCCCATTTTTTTTGGAGGGCGGTCGAAGGAGGGGCATTATTGGGTTTAGAGGAGCAATAAATTGGGGTTATCAGTACCGATGTTACGAGCTCTGGAACACAATGGGATCTCGTAAAATTGATAATTATGAGTGTTACAGATTCGATTGGAATTCCATGGCAAAAAAGAGGAGATTCCCGGTAGCCTCGTTTTTAGTACGAATCGTGACATGAGGGAATCTATAAAATAATTCACTGGCTCTAGAAGGAATTCCCTGGAGGACCCTAGAGAATTTAGAAGTCCGACGCTTTGATAGAGCAAAAAAATCCGAAATGGATGATTTGATTAATTTATTAGTAAAACCCTTCACCCATTTTGAATTCTCGTGAAACAGAACTTTTACGTGAGAGTAAATCCCCAAAGGAAGTAGGAATTATTTGATAGGAATAATAGTGTTTTCCCCTTGAGATGAAAATTCGTCACCCGGCTTCATAAATTTGCAAATCTTCCTCGCTATTTTAAAAGAATGAATTGGCTTGATACATGACGATACTAGGTAGTATAGATATCATTATGGGAGAGGTTGAATCGTTGAGAATGATATTGCTACGACAGAAGTACAACTATCAATTCTTTTTCTATATCGTAATCCTTAGAAGAATATATGGACTCATATGGAGTCTTTGTACCCATTTTGAACCCTATATGGGAATTAAATAGGGGTACTAGGAATTGTGTGGTTAGAGACGAAATATCTTCAGCTCGTTACAACAACTATTGGGCCTGAAATAGCCGGCCCTTGGGAATTCTTTCCAGCTCTAGCAGATGAACTAAACTACTTTTAAAGAAGACCTTCTTCCCATCTAGGAGGAGATGTCGTTTGTTTAGTATTGGACCGTCATAGTGGTCATATCAATTCTACTAAGTTATTTAGTAATTCCTTTTGTCGAGTCGCTAATCGCCTCATTTTAGCCGATCGCATTATGGTGTTTTTTTTTAATGGGTGCCATTTCAAGTATTGGCTCCTATTGGGCTTCTTATGTCAGATAACGGATCGAATAATAAATATTCCTTTTCAGGTGGTCTACGAGCTGCTCTCATCTATTTAGTTATGAAATACCTTCACTCTATGTGTGTTTATCAAATCTCTACGTGTATTCGTTGAACATTAACTTTATACTTCTTTCCTAGAATAAATGAAAGAAGTTGAAATGTCATGTATTGAATAGTCTTTATTTTTTATTCATCATTCGGTCATGAGTCCAAACCAGAGAGTTATATGAGTGAAACAAAACAACTTAGAAAAGTTTGCAGTAGAAGATAATCTCATTTCATATGTACACGAAAAAGTTGAAAGTAAACATAAGCAGTGTAAAACTGTTACCCCAAGATTAGATTCTTTCATTATTCATCATATCTTGAAGCGGGTGTAAAAGATCAACTGTATGGATTTTTCATTACTGTCTTGTATTTATTACCATGCCGTAGATCACTCAAAAATCGTGGCCGGTTAGGACACCAAAGTGCACAAGGATTAGTAATAGAGATAATGTAAGGTATAAAAAAAAGAGATATTCTACTAAAAAAAAAAAAAATTATAAAAAAATAAAAAATGATAACGATATTGATGCTAAATAAATAAAAGAATAGATAAGAAGAGATTCGTTCCCCCCCTCCTATAGATTGATTCTTTCCCCTATAAAAAAACTTGCAATGCCAACACCATTTGTAATTCCATCAATTATATATCTATCAAAAAACTGAGTTTAGTTCGGTTAATCCCCTTATACCCATGGGTAAAAACCCTAGTGATAAAAAAAGTCTATGTAACCACGATATAGACCAATTGTAGATCCCATTTTTGATTTGGTCCAAGATAATTCTTTTAGGACCACCTTTTACCATGAATGATAAAGTTCAAATTCCGTTAAAAAAGAATAAGCAGACCCATATAAGAATATTGCTATGAATAGTCCGGAAATAGCTATACTATGAAAAAAATTGCATTTGTAAAAAATTCATACCAAGTCCACAGAATTACTCGAAAATTGGATGGGAAAAGGTTTGCTGAGTGGAGTTAACCATTGGATAATATATCCAAATCTTTACTCTTGATCAAAATGAATTCCATTGAGCCAACAAAACAAAGTATAAATAATACCAATATAAGCAAGGAAAATAGCATAGTA
Source organism: Musa balbisiana (assembly GCA_004837865.1). Classification (NCBI taxonomy): domain Eukaryota; kingdom Viridiplantae; phylum Streptophyta; class Magnoliopsida; order Zingiberales; family Musaceae; genus Musa; species Musa balbisiana. The sequence continues at coordinate 13,993 of PYDT01000977.1, forward strand.
TTGTCAATTTCGCAGGGTACATGTAGTGTACTTTTTTCGAAAGAAGTATAAAGTCTCGTTAGCATTGTTTTAGATTATTATCAAAATTTATACATATCTTTGAAAAAAAAGAAGACCTAGATTCATTGTGATAAAGGTAAATTTCTAGTGAAGCTTGGGGTACATCCTTTCCCCATAGAGATATTGAAGTGAATAGGACGAAACGATTTTTTGTGCTACTGTAATCTTGTGGAAAAAAAATGAAACGCGAAATGTCAAATCCAAAGGTAAGTAAATACACCCGAAAACAGATAAAATGCAGTCATCCTGCTGTGAAAACAAGCTATTATTGCGGAAAATTGGTGAATACAAACAAAAACCATTCAATTAAGGAAATTTCATCTTTGGCCCAAAAAACAAGCAAGAGGGGAAATACCGCAAATAGAAAAGGTACCTAATTAAAAAAGTAGTTCTTGTAATGGACATATCTCTTTTAAACCACACCCATAAGAGCCAATTATGATTTTCTGGCGAATATCCGACAATAGGTTCATGATGAATAATAGATCCGGATCCCAAAACAATAAAGCTTTAGAATAGGCATGAAGTGATCAAATGGAATAAAGCGCTCGATAAGACTATACCTAGAGTAACATCATAGAACCCAATGAGGACAGTGTGAGAATAGGCTAAACTTCTTTTATATCTCTTGAGCAATGAGACCAAAGTAGCTCCTAGTAGTACTGTTATACACCTTTAAAGATTATGAAATTCATCCGTAAGTATAGCTATGAACATAGGAAGAAGTCGACTACAAGAAAAAATTCCTGCTGCTACCAATAGTAAGCAGCGTGTTAAGGACGAGATGGGGAGTGGGTCCTTCCATGGTCGGGTAAACCATACGTGAAGGGGGAATTGTGAGGATTTAGCAACGCCACAAGAAAATAAAGAGGCACAAAAAGTAGCAAATAAAGAACTGACCCCATTATTATGGATCAAGTTATAGTTATTTCGAACAATCCCGAATTCTAAAAACTACATGTATCCAATAAAAACCTAAAATTCCTAATACATAAAAGCATAAATCCCCCTACACGATTAGTTACAAAAGATTTTGACAAGCATTGTGCAAGTCGGGTCGTGTGAAACCAAAATCCTATTAACAATGGAAAAATCCCACCAGTTCCCAAAAAATATAAATTTGTATCAAAGGAACTGGAACTAATCCCAAACATGGAAGGCATGAAAAAACTCATATAGCAAAAAAATCTCAGATATCATTGATCGGAGACATATAATTGTCAACTAAAAATAAGGAACTCAAGATCGCCAACAGTAGTAATTAGTATGGACATAATAGAACTAAGTGGTTCGATAAAATATCCGAACTCTAAGGAAAAAATCATCTTGATGGTCAAGACCATAGATATTGAAGAGGGAACTTCCATGTATTTGTGTGAATAGATTAAATTGGCTGAAAAACCATAAACTATACTAACAGTAAAACACTAGTAAAAGCCCATATACGACGAAATTTCTTGTGCTGTCGGAATCAGTAGAAGTCCAAATCCTATTGACAAGTACCTGGAAGTGGAAGAAAAGGTATTATCCAGCATATTGATTGTATGTTCCATAGAGAAAAACAAACCTGAAATCTTTAATATTTACTATTTAGTCTATCTTAGTAGAATATTCTAGTCGGGTAATGTCTAGCCATATTATATAGTATAATAAGAAAAATAGATAATAAAAAAAAGAGTTCTATCCAAAAGGAGTACTTGATTCTAAGATAGATACATGCTCCATATTAATTAAAAGAAAAAGGACCTAGTTTCCTTGTTCATTTTTTATAGTAATTCCCTAACTCACTACTGAACTCCGCGGAAAACTGATTGATTGGATTCAATACAATAATGGAAAAAACTTAGGTTTTTGAGGATTCCAATCAATAAGGAAAACTTATGTTTTTGATTGGATTTCCAATACAATAAGGAAAACTTCTGTTCATCGAAGGACTCCTTACTTCGTATAGAAACTGAAATAAAGATGACTGAGGTTATCTTTATGTGGGTAATGAAAATCTTGTTTAACAGATAACTACTAGTTGGAATTGTAATTTGAATGACAACCATAGCAATCTGCGCTTAATCAATAAATCGAAAAAACTCTTTTTCCACAAAAATTCCTTCCGTTCTTCTAATTTTATTGGGTTATCCCTAGTGTTTTAAACGCTACTGCGGTGACGATACTGTAGGGGAGGTTCCTGCGGAAAATAGCTCGACGCCAGAATGATAAAAGCTTAACACCCTTTTTGTTACTTTTTCCCATATTTGGAAATATGCAGAGATAAAAATAAAAAAGCAAAGGTCGTCTTATCCAAACCCCAATTATACATCTCTTCTATATCACTTCACCCCTCGACGCACGTTCTAGTCTTATAGATAGAACGAAACGCGCTTCACATCTTCTTACCCGAAATGAAGTGGCGGTGATGAGGGAAAGGTTCCTTTTTTGAGGACTCCCGGGTTAACAGATTCCATGGAGACGTGGGTGTGCCTGTAGCTCAGAGTTAAGCAGGTGCTACGAACCACGGTTGTCGGTGTTCGAATCCCTCCTCAGCCCACAACCTTCCTTTTGTTCGAAATGTAATGGCCTTACTTTTCTTTTTTTTTATCGTGAAAGATTCGATCAGTCACATATAGTAACCAAGACCGGAATCATCATAGTTGTGTTTTACTCCCCGTACTCCTCCTCATCCAGGCTTGGGCAGAATAGCAGAGCAAGTACAAGTATTATTAGCATAGCAAAAATGCGTTCCTCGCATTAATATGTGTGGCTCGCGGTAATTTGTGCCTATCGTGAAATCGATGACTGCATCTTTGATGCACTGCTAGTACATCATCTGAGAATTCGGAATTGGCTATTTACAAGGATTTCCCGGATCACGCCTAGGGTCTTTTACATGCGATCCTCATATCGTATAACAGAATGTGAATACATTGAGATAGAATGCAATT
>PYDT01001281.1:0-16988 GCA_004837865.1 Musa balbisiana
TCCCGACTCTAATAGCTCCCGAATAAATTAAATACAGCATTAGATACGAAGGCTTCTATTTCCGCAACAACGAAAGCACTTTTCATTCTTCATTACTCGGGGTGTCACCTTGGAAAAGACAATGTGACCATACTAACGGATTGGGGTCCATAACCATGGGTCCAAAGTACGAGATCTGTGCACTTATCCAGTGAGGCCCTAATCACATTAGTATGACACAGAAGAAATCAATTATAGAACTAATCAATTAGATGAGCTCTTCATAGACAAACTTGGATTTGCATCCCATGTAAGATCGGGTCGGTCATGGGATCCTTTTCTATCAGATAGGAAGGGCTGTTGCACAAAAGTGTAACTTCAAGTACTTGCCCCATAGATCCTATATCTATCTATATGAAGAAGAGATCAGAAGGGGATTCTTATTTGTACAAATGTATTCGAACTTGGAACGAGCATGAGAACTTAACGATACTTCTTTATCTTTTGATTTGTTCTGTTCGGCCGGAATCGGTCCGCTCAAGATCTTTGGTCTTCACCCGACCTGATTAAACAAATCGGATCACTTCTTATAGATTCGTTGAGATGTTCTGATCTAGTTCATGGCCTATTAGAATAGAAGGCGCTCTGGTGGGACCCTCCGGACAGAAAAAGATTGCAGTCAGTTTGATAATAATCGAGTGACATTACTCTCTTCTTCGTCCGGGACAGTTAGATATGATCAACACAGATCTTGTTCTATTCGTTTATCAGAAGATTTCTATATGACAAATACGAATCGGAGTTTGAAGAAGATGAAATAGGTCGTCGACCTGCAACAGATCAAGGAGATTTATTCAATCACAAGTTTGGGCGCCTAGAAATGCGCCCTTGTGCAAACAGTGATTGTATTGAAAAAGCCCACTTTTCTCTATATCGGGCTCGGGGGCAAGCGGACCTTTTATCATGAAAGATGAGCTTCAAGAGAATGATTCGAAGTTCTTGCCGAGTGTAACCATGCGTACCAGACACGAGATAGATCTTCCAAAGACAAGGCTTTTTTTTTCGTTCATAGCCGATTCATTTGGGGACCCTGCGGATCCATTCTTTTTCCTATTCAAAATCAGCCCTTTGTCTCTGTGTTTTTCACGCGAGAATTCTTTGCAGATGAAGAGCTGTCCAAGGGCTTATTACTTCCCCAAACAAAACCTTCTACATCTAAGTTACAATGCTGGTTCATCAAGAATACGCACGAAAGGTACTTCGAATTGTCATTCATCGCAAGAGATTGCTTAGAAGCAATAGTCCATTATCTATATGGATCTTTCCTTTCTAATACTCTACTATCCGAGAGTTTATCAGTATTTATCAATCTGTTCCTATCTAACGGAACGCTATTGGATCAAATAACAAAGACAATGTTGAGAAGGGATGGCTTTTCCTCGGTGAAATGAACCTTTGATTCATGTACCGGAGAAAGATTTCCCATGTCTTAGCCGTAAAGATATGTGGCCATGAAAAAGGGATATAAGTGAGAACAGGATTGGCCGGGTGGTAAAGTCGTGCAAACATTTTTTATTCCATGTTTTGGACGCTTAGCTCCTATGGAACAATATATGCCTACTGCTGACCCACATTGAAGAATTGAAATCCATTTAGATCAAAACACTATGTATGGAGCTCTGAACTGCCTAAACAGATTCTTGAACGGCGAACAACCAGAGTCTATTACTCACTCCATTCAACATTTCCATTAATGAAACCATGTAAATCCATCGGAAAAAAAAATACGCATGTCCGATGAACTGCTTGTTGCTATCTGCTCCAATAAGAATCATTGGTTTAACTGAATAACTAAAGAAAAGATAGACCTTTCTCTTCGTCTCAGGTCGTGGATCTTCTCAATTGGAAATCCCCCATATGGATAATACTATTTCCCCAACCCCCCGGTTGACCGAGCCCTAATTTCTAATTGTTTTTTCTCCGGCAAAGAGTATCCACGGAGGCCGGTTCGTCCTAGTTCAATATTCCACCAAGATGTACTGGAGTTCTCTTTCGATATGCCCTGAAAGGCTAAGGAAGGCCGAATGCACAGACGTCTGTCTCCAACAGACGTCTTTCTAGTCTCTAATTCACCCGCCCCGATACATTTATTGGGAACAGTCCAGATGCCAGTCACTGAATGGTAAGTCGCCAATCCCTAAAACGGAACTATATATGTACTTGATCTGGCTGGGTTTGGGTAACTGGTGGTATTTTACCAGAGGTTTTTTATCAACTACCCTTGTGTGATTCCTCTTGAATCATCACTCGGTGTGGGTGCGAGGCTGACGAATTTTCCAAACGGACTCCTCATTCATTAGATAGAGAAGCTCGCCAAGATTTTCGTGATCCCCTGCGACCTATTCCAATTCCAACATCTTTCGACTCGATCGTTGGGATTGGCCTGAAATACTTCTTTCAACAGTATAGATACTCGTTAATTCAATATGATAGACCCGAAATCTGTATTGCATTGCTCTTCGAAAATGAGCATTTCCATATATATGCTTGAAGAGGACTCGAAACCTCCCGCTTTTAGCACGAGATTTTGAGTCTCGCGTGTCACATTTCACCATCAAGGCATCCTTGAAAAGTGATCGTTTCCATGATATGATATCTATCTAATGTGAATATATGGCATGATATACAAAGGTGGAGTGTTGATATTGCTAGTCGATCGGCGGTATGTCATATAGCCCCGGTTCAGGAACATCAACTTGCTTCTACTTTGAATTATCCGGGAGGATCCTTATGTATCCCAAAGAATTACCTCAAACCTATTTCTCGATTCAATAGAAGCCCAAAAAAGAAGTGACTATGGTAACCCAAATACCGATAAGATATGTCAAAAACGTTCCGCTGACCAGCCTATTCCCTAATCCTAAATGAAGTCACGAGTATCGATTCCAGAATGTAAACATAGTATCATTTACATACTCTCGAATGACCCAATCCTCCTATAAACATTACATACCCCTTCCGTTCTGTTCCGGTAGGGAATGAACTTATAATCTGATGATACGATCGTTCCAGGATTATAGTTCATAACCCCATCCATTCCCTTTTTGGTTTGGGCGGCGATTCTACTAATTCTTTTATTTCCCAGTTAGTAAGAGGGATTCTTAACTAAGACATAGACCTAGAAGCTAAAAGAGGAGTCTCCTAGCCAATTGCAAGAATTGTTCATTGAGATTCGGTATAGTAATTCTATCACACTACAGTCTACTCAATTCGATGGAATTGTTTGATCTAAAGAGATCTTCCTATAATTTCGCACTTAAGGGGTATTTCTTGTTCGTCCAGTCTTAATAACTTGATTATTTTTAGATAATAGTAATATAAACAACGCTCGTAATGATTCCTATTGAAAAACCATAAATATAGGCCCTGCCTGCCATCACCACCAGATAGTGGAGTTTTTTCCGAAAAAACCTGCAGTGGGAAGACCTCCAGGGTAGAGACGCGGGCTGATGAGAGAGCCAAAAAAGGGCTCTTTCTGTATATCCTGCGAAACTCGAAATGTTTATCAGTTCCGGTTACGTAACCAAATAATACATGCAAGCAAAAGTTCCTAGCTTCATGGAGATTAGAACAGCATATAAGTTATCATGCTTGCATATCCATCAAATTTTGCGTCTCCACCATTTAGCCCAAATTACATAGCCGATTTGACCGATGACGAATATGCAAGCCTACTTTTCCATCTTGGGTTTGAGTAATAGAATGAGCTTCCCCAATATCATTCTAAGATAGCTAGGATTTCCCTAATAAGATGCCAGTCGTTTGATGATAAAAAAAAGTAATATCGAAAATTCGCGTGGCTGAAGCTGAAGCAGACTACTTTCGAATATCAGAAGAAAAGCACGACTGGGAGTGTGAGAGTCAGATCGAAAGAGGATTCCTCCTTCTTTCTCTCAGTCAAAACCCGTGCATGAGACTTTCATCTCGCACTGCTCCTAAGTGGAATAACAGAAGAAGAACATCTTCTTCCTTTTTGATTACCTTCCTCGCGTATGTATAATAACCGACCCATTCGATTTCTAAAAGTATTACTACGCCTTAACTTTTCGAGTAATCCTTCATCCGTTGTTGGGATGATCTGACTTTTTCATCCTTTCGACCTTGGTTTCCGTAGGATGCAAGTCAGAAAGATTGAGAATAGAACCACTTGATTTTGATTCGTTCTCAATAGCCATGAGATGATCAGTTAGGGTAGATCCTTTGTGTCACGGAGCTCCTTACACTCGTAGTCCTGAAGGAAGGAGAACCAACTATGTAGCATCTACTCGAGCATCCAGCATTGGTATCCGTCATTAGTCGATCCTTTGTAGGAACATCCCCGTAATAACGAACTTGCAAATGGATCTGTTTAGCATAAGAGATTCGTTGTTCCTGACCCTGCTTCACTTTCAATTGTTATTTGAACAAAAAGATCCAATAAACTTTTTTGGTAACGTTATGTCTTGGTCCGAGTGGGGATAGCATTATCTCTTCTGCATGTTAGAGTGTGAAAATCCAAACTCTCAGAGATAATATAGAGGTAGGAGTTGATCGAACGACCGACTCCTTCGTATACGTCAGGAGTCCTTGATGACAGGTCTGGGAAACTTGCACCCCATTCCTACAGTGCTGGATATAACGCAATGGAAATTCCTGGGGAGTTATACATTTGTGTATTGCTAAGAACCATTCCCTATTTCTTGAAAGCCGTCTCCCCCCCGATGACCATATAGCCCAGAAAACCATGAACCAAATAGAAGACTTGCCCCACCCATGAGTATATTTTCATAGTAGCCTCATTAGCCCTACATCTCTCTTGGAAATCTCCAGATAATATGTTAGACCATAAAACAAACATTCTGTGACTATAACATAGCTGTTATTAAATCGTTAGGCAACCACATAAAAACATTCCGCCTGCGTAGCTGTTATACAAAACAGCAACTCTGTTATAGCCCTTTCTGTACATTCACTGTACTCTACGGATAGAGGAATCCTAGAGTTGGAAATAGTACAATAAGAAATTGAAATATTTCGTTGAAATTGTTCGTGTTGGAAATTTCCCGAAAAGCTCATTAAGGTTCTTCTCATCCACGGAACATATAGGGCCGTTATGCTTATTTACAACTTGTTGCAGAGAGGACATAGAACCAAGGTCTCATCTTTTGATCAGAGGGTTGAATCGATCATCAAAGAAAACTTAGGCCAATTAGGATACATTCTGGAAATGAAACTTCCATGGAAGAAAGCAAAAGAACTCTTTCATAAAAATTCCTTCGTGAATCGATAATGAAGTTTTCATTCTGTAATGCCAGATTCAGGAATTAGTAACTGCATCCAATCTCCGACAAGTCCCCATTGGTTCGCAACGAACTTTCTATTTTTGGAATGGATATTATACGGAATCCCCAGGAAATAGGATCAACCCTTATTCCTGTAGTTCTAAGATTCCTCTTTCTTATTCTTAAGCAAGCCTCCCGAAGGGCTTGTTTATCATTGATTTATGTTTCCATCTTCTTTGCTTTTGGTTGTGGTTTTTCGAGAAAGAGATCGTCCCGATTCTTTTTTCTATTGCCTTCTTTCCATCGGAATGATATGATCCATGTGTCTATATAGATCCGTTCATGGTATTAACGAAAATGTGCAAAATCTTATTAGTTGCCTCTGCCTATCTATGAGTCCTCATTTCCTTTTTGCGTATGGCATCCGCCACCCCTTTGGCACACTAACTACTTCGGAACTTTAATTTTAAAGCCATATTTCGACCCGGACGTTTCGGGATGCCCCTCATAACCACGAATGCAAGTGCTTTTTCCTTGTGTATGATCCTAATTTCAATAGGAACTTGTGTGTCGTCCGCCGACCGTCTTGCTTTTACTGCTATATCGGAGTTACTCCACATATGCATGACGTAACAGATATTGGATTTTGTTTCTGTCTTTGTTAATCTTTGTTTCATGGGCTCGATAGATAATTTTGATAAGCCATGATTTTTTTTCCGGTGTTTCAGAATACGGTTAACCAACATGTTAACTATCGATTAAGCTAACTTTGGATCGGATTTTGCAGTTTTTTCTTCTGCAGTCCCTCTACGTGACCATGGGCGGTGAAAGAGGTCAAGAATCATTTTTTCTTTTTATAAGGGCTAAAACACTAATTCTTATTTTGGCTTTTGGACCCCATCTTGTAGGGTGGATCTCGAAGATTGAAAGATCCCCTCCAGCGTACATAGACTTTCATCGAATAACGGCTTTCCACAGCATTCTTATGTAATTATGCTATCGAGTATGGAATTCTGTTTTACTACACTTTAAATGGATATCCGTTTCCCTCCTTTCCTGCTAGGATGGAAATCCTGTATTTTACATATCCATACGTCGAGTCCTTAGTTTTCCGAATATGTAATGTCACAGAAGTGCTTCGAATCATTGCTATTTGACTCGGACCTTTTCTACAAGTCGAGTGTATTTCGAATTGTTTGTTGACACGGAAAAAGTCGGAAAACCTCTGAAATGAATTTCACTCTGACCCTTGGACCATATATAGTTTCCGAATCGAATCTCTTAGAAAGAAGATCTTTTGTCTCATGGTAAGCCTGCTCATCCCCTTACAAACTTTCGTTATGGGTTAGCATACACTTCACATTTTTCTTAGCGATTCACTGGATCTCACTGACAAGTCTTGGGTAAGAAGCTACAACGCACTATAACGCCCTTGGTCGCGGATCCTTGACTGCCGACAGCATCTAGGGTTCCTCGAACATGTGATTATTCTCACACGTGTAATCCTTACCCTTCCTCCTCTTCCTAATACTACAGAAGGTTCTGTAATATGGCCATACCGGTTTAGCAGTGGGGGCAAATCCAGAGGTTAATCGTACTCTGCAACTTACTAGGCGAAAGTTTGGTTTTTGGGGGTGATGTGGAAAAGTTGACAGATATGTCACCCTTACTGTACTCTACAGAACCGTACATGTTTTCAACCTCATACGGCTCCTCGTGTTCACTTCTTTCGAAAAGTCTTGGAATTCTTTTCTTCGTTGAGAACGCCTCCCTTTATTCCCCCTCCGTCCGAGAGGAACTAGACCAATTCAGTCACGTTTCCATGTTCCAATTAACAACTTTCCATTTAAGGTCAAGGGGAAGATTAATCATTTTTACCAAAATATGCTGATCAATCACGATCTTTAATCAGAACAAGAAATCTTTCTCGAATCAATCCCCTTGCCCCTTTTTTTCGAGAATCAGAAAGATCCCTTTTCGAGTTTTAATTTGTTTCATTTGAATCTGGCTCTTCTATCTTCGACTTATTTTGAATATCTACTTATTTTTTTTTTTTTGCTTTATTCTTTATTTCATTTTCGATTTTCTTTCCCGCTCTTTTCTTTTTATCCCTTCCATATTCTTACGTTCCCATGTTTTGTTGATCCTGTAAAGCTGACCCTTTTTCTCATAGAGCGAAAGGTAGAAATAAATTCAGATTTATTTTTAGCTCAAAACAAAAATTCCTAGGTGCAATCTCGGTTTGTTCCTCTTCCTCTATCCCTACCCCAGCGTTTGAATCAATAGAGAACCTTTTCTTCTGTATAATCGTATTATTACATTCCAATTCCTTCGCCCGATACCTCCCAAGGACATCCCCGAATTGGATCAAAATTTCGGGTTGGGTTAGCTTTATCCATGCGGTTTATGCACTCTCTTCCCAATAGGAATTTCATTTTCTGAAAGATCCTGGCTTTCGTGCTTTAGGTAGTCGTCCGATATCCTTCCGATGACCTATTTGTGGTGAAGGGATACCCTATGATCCGATCGATTGCGTAAGCCCCGCGGTAGCAATGAACCGGGAAAGTATACAAAAAGACAGTTTTTTTCTATGCTTATATATTAGTATTAGTTAGTGATCCCGGTTTCGGATTATATTAGTATTTAGTTAGTGATCCCGGTCGGTGAGTCCTTTCTTCCGTGATTAAACTGTTTTGGCACCATCCTACAGTTTTGTCCTCTGTGACCGAGGAGAGGTGGCTCCGCGCTCGTGCGGCACCCTCCACCTCATGGGTCCTGCGTTCCCCCTTGGTCTGAGGGCGGCCGCCACTGCCGTGGAGAACAAGGAGGTCACCTCTGTCTCTAAATATACCGCAGCGGCGCCGTCCGCGGGTCAGGCAGTGTGGGGGGGCGGGTGTTCAGGGCGAGGTGTCATGGATTTGGCATTCTCTACTGTCGGTATCCGAATGAATCTCATATCTTTCCAACAGAGGTAAATCTTTGCTGCTGGTCAAGAGGAATGTAGTTACCATTCTTCCTCGGTCATGACATGTATTTCTATTACTTGAAAATTAATATGTCTATAACTATGAAAATTAATATTTCATAACTTATGCAATTAATAATGAAAATGAAGTATTTAATGGTTGGTTACCATTCTCCTTTTTCTTGTCATTATTCAGAAGGAATTTGTCAATTTATTTTTTCGAGGGTCCGCAAAAAAAGGGTGTGGAACACATAGGAACTCTGAATGGACATTTGAAAAGAAATGTATCTCCAGTTCCTTCCGGAAATGTAAGCTCTTTTGGCGCAAGACGAAGGGCTTATCTATACATCTTGACTTGGTTCTGCCGTTCCCCTCTTTTTGTAACATTACCGAGTCGGGTCCTTCTCCTACCAGTATCGAATAGCACTAGCTGAACAAAATCCTTCTTCATGTAAACCTGCTCTGCCTCGATTGAGATCCGAGAAAATCGTCACGGATTTTATGAAACCCCATCGTGGCCTCTGGCTCGATCCGTGTCACTCCTTTCTCCGATAGACAGTTTGACACTTGAATCAATTTTTTCCCATTATTTTACCTATCCATACCCCATTTTTTTAACTATCCATAATCGTGCGAAAGAGCATGCACCGTCGGCTCCAAGTTGTTCTTTCAGATAGTGGGGCGTTGAGTTTCTCGACCCTTTGCTTAAGGATTTTTAGTTCTATTTCTCCGATGGGACCCGGGAAGGGATATAATCAGCGGTAGAGTGTCACCTTGACGTGGTGGACGTATCAGTTCGAGCCTATTTATCCCTAAACCCAAATGAAGTTTTTCTTATTTGACTTGCTCCCCCGCCGTGATCGAAGAGATGGATAAGAGGCTTTGGGTTGACTTTATAGGTAGGGATGGACTTATAATTGCTGGGAGCGAACTCCATGCTAGTATGGACCGCATGGATACCGTTTTCTTAGAATGAAAAGAATTCCCGAATCAGCTTTGGTACTAGAACCAGGAGAGCTATAAGTAATGCTGCACAACTTATGAACTCTCATTGAGAGTCTCGATCCTGTCTCAGGATAACGCCTGCGGCATGCTTTAACACATGCAAGTCGGACCGGGAAAGTGGTGTTTTTACCCGTGGCGGACCGGGTGAGTAACGCGTACGAACCTGCCTTGGAGGTAACACACCTGGAAGAACGTTGCTAATACCCCGTAGCTGAGGAGCCATCAGGAGATCCGTGCACCAGGATGGGCTTTGCGTCTTGATCGTGTTCTGTGCTGTAGTTTGTGAGTAATAGCTTACCAAGGCGATGACAGTGCTGGTTGTGCCGAGAGGATTATCAGCCACAAACTGGGACTGAGCACGCCAGCTCCCTACGTGAGCAGCCGGGGGAATTTTCCGCAATGGGCGAAAGCCTGACGGAAGCACGCCGCGTGGAGTATAAGGCCCACGGTCGTGAACTTTGTTCTCGGAGACGAACACTGACGGTTATCTGAGGAAAGAGCATCGGCTACTCTGTGCCCGCAGCCGCGTAGACAGAGATGCAGCGTTCTCCGGCATGATTGGGCGTAAAGCTTCTGTAGTGGCTTTTCAAGGTTCCGCCGCAAATCCCAGGCTCAACCTGGCCAGGCGTGGACTACCAAGCTGGAGTACGGTAGGGGCAGAGGGAATTTCCGGGAGCGGTTGAAATGCGTAGAGCATCGGAAAGAACACTACCGGCGAAAGCACTCTGCTGGGCCGACACTGCACTGAAGACGAAGCTAGGGGATCAAATTGGATCTAGATACCCATTTAGCCTAAGCCGTAAACGATGGATACTAGGCGCGGTGTGCTTATCGACCCTTGCCGATGCGTCCTACTTGGTAGTAATGTACCCGCCTGGGGAGTACGTTCGGAAGATGAAACTCAAAGGAATTGACGGGGTCCCTCACAGCGTTGGAGCCCCTATGGTGTTTAATTCGATGCAAGCGCAGAACCTTACCAGGCTGACATGGCCGTGATCCTCTCTTACGAAAACGAGAGTTATCGCCTTCGGAACGCGCCACATGTGGTGCATGGCTGTCTTCACTTACCGGGCCGTAATGTGTCGCGTGGTCTTAGTAAGCCCTGAGTTCGTCAAGGTCCGGCCAGGAGGACCCCGTGTTTCAAGTCTCTCCCATCTGGCCCCTTAATGGCGCGGACAAAAAGTGTTCGACGAATCCCATCGCTTTTTAGTCTAACGTGACGTTATCTTTTCCTCGGTCCCTTTCGTCACACCAGCCCGTCCAACCACTTCATTTTGCGAGCCGCCTGGCCTGCCCGATCGTTACCTTAAACGCAACGAGGGGGATCCGAAGCGGGCTAGTGAGTTTGATTGAGTCGTGTAGCGGGCAAGTATTAATCCGTACTGGAAGTGCGCCCTGGATCACCTCCTTTTCAGGAGGCTACTGCTATGCTTGGTGGGTATTTTGGTTTGACACTGCTTCACCCCCCCAAAAGAACGAGCTACGTCTGAGCTCGCTTGGAAATTATGTAAGTCCTTCTTCGGTTCTCGAAAACGTGAAGTTAAGACCATAGCTCATGACTTATATCCTAGGTCGAACAAGTTAGTTGTAGGAATCCCCTTTTTTTTATACGTCCCCAATTCCCTCCCTAGTCCCCATGACTGTCCCATCTGTCCCCCGTCATCCCCTCTCCACGTGTGGGGGTCGCATTGGGACGTCACAAAGAAAGCGAGGTATGGTATTGTTTCTCGCTTTTGCATCGCCGGCCTCCCACTGTGAGCCCCACACACGGGGCTATTAGCTCGTGGTAAAGCGCGGCCCCTGATATTTGCGTCTTGTGCCTGGGCTGTGAGGGCTTCTCACACACATGGATAGTTTTCATGTGCTCATCAAGCGCCTGACCCCGAATGTGGATCACCAAGCACATTTATCATGGGGTAACTCCTCCTGTTCGAAATCGGAGTTTGAAATCCAAAACTTCTCCCAGGAGGATATATGGGGCGATTTCAGGTGATATCCAATGTAGATCTACCTTTGATCACTCTGTGGGTCTATCCGGGGCCGGTCCGGGGTGGACCACCACGGACTCCTCTCTTTCTCGAGAATACATAATCCCTTATCAGTGTATTGCACAGCTATCTCTCGAGCACAGGTTTAGGTTCGGCCTCAATGGAAAATGGAGCACCTACCACGGGAACTTGAGCCCTAAAACGCATCTTCACAGACCAGAAACTACGAGAGCGCCCCCTTTCATTCTGGGGTGACGAGGATCGTACCATTCGAGCCTTTTTTTCATGCTTTTCCCGAGTTCTGGAGAAAGCATCATCAATCGGTTTCCCTAATCCTCCTTTCCCGAAAGGAGAACGTGAAATTCTTTTTTCTTTCCGCAGGGACCAGGAGAGTGGATCTAGCCATAAGAAGAATGCTTGGTATAAATACTCCTTCTTGTCTTCGACCCCCTCATTCCACTACAAGCGCCCCCCGCTCAGTGCATGGGTGGGTCGATTTATCTATCTCTTGACTCGCAATGGGAGCAGTTTGAAAAGGATCTAGATGTCTAGGGTTTGGCCGGGGGTCTCTTAAAGCGTCTTTTTTCTTCCCATCGGAGTTCTTTCACAAGGACTTGTCATGGTAAGGGCGAAGGGGTAACAAGCACCTTGAAGGAAGCGCAGTACAACGGAGATTGTACGCTGCGTTCGGGAAAGGATTAAAATCGCTCCCTAAAAGAATCCTATTGATTCTCTCTATTGGTTGGATCTAGGTGCGATGACTTTACTTCACGGGCGGGTCTCGGTTCATCCGGATGGCCCAGCTGCGCCAGGAAAGAAATAGAAAAGCATCATGACTCTTTCAATGCATAAACTCCACTTGGACTACTGGGGGTATAGCTCAGTTGTAGGAGCTCCGCTCGTGCACCTTTGGGTCGTTTGCGATTACGAGGGTGGATGTCTAATTGTCCGGCGTATGAATGTATCGTGTACCTGAACTGTGGCTCACTTTGCTGTAAATGGGGAAGAGGACCGAAACTGCCACTTGAAAGACTCTACTGATACAAAAGATGGGCGTCAAGAACTTAGAGGAGGGTAGGATTGGGCAGTTGGTGTCAGATCTGTATGGATCGTACAGTACTATAGTTGGAGTCGGCGGCTCTCACTAGGGTTCCCCTCATCTGGGATCCCTGGGGAAGAGGATCAAGTTGCCCATGCGAATAGCTTGACCCTAATCTCCCTTCAACCCTTTGAGCGAAATGTGGCAAAGGAAGGAAATCCATGGACCGACCCTCGTCTCCACCCCTAGGAACGACGAGACACCCCAAGGAGCCTTCGCAATCCAGGGGTCCGACCGACCATAGACCCTGTTCACTAATTGGAACGCATTACTGTCGCGGTCTCCGGTTGGCAGTCAGGGTCGGAGAAGTGCAATCCTCGTGCTTAAACCAGCATTCTTAAGACCAAATGATTCGGGCGTAAAAAAAGGGGAGAGCTCCTCCGTCCTGTTCTCCTTAGCTGGATTCTCCGGAACACAAGCATCCTTAGCATGAGGATTCCAACTCAGCACCTTTTGGATTATTGAGAGAGTTGCTCTTTGTAGAGCAAACAGTACGATGAAGTTTACTTTGTTCGGGGGGGAGTTATTGTCTATCGTTTTGGCCTCTATGTAATTAGTCGGGAGGCCTAGAGCGGTGGTTTTACCCTGTGGCGGATGTCAGCGGTTCGAGTTCCGCTTATTCTCCAGCCCGGGAACTTAGTGTACTTGATAGCACCCATTGGCAGTTCGATGATTATGGATTTATCCTTCATGGACGTTGATAAGATCCTTCTATTTAGCAGCACTTAGGATGGCATAGCCTTCACGTTAATGCGAGTTTCAAACGAGGAAAGGCTTAATACGGTGGATACCTAGGCCCCCAAGAAGAAGGGCTTCTGCCAGCGACGAATGCTCGGGAGTTTGAAAATACTAGAATCGTAGATTCCCGAATAGTCCACCTTTCGAACTGCTGCTGAACCATGGGAGGGCAAGTGACAACCGGGCGAACTGAAACACTTAGTAGCCCAGAGGAAAGAAAGCAAAAGCGATTCCCGTGTATCGCGAGCGAATGGGAGCAGCCTAAACCGTGAAACGGGGTTGTGGAGGCAATACCGGCGTCGTGCTGCTAGGCTGAAGCGGCTGGATGAATGCTGCACCGATGCACAGTCCAGGTAGCCGAAAGATCACTAGCTTACGCTCTGACCCAGTAGCATACAAGAGGCCGTGAATCCGTGTGAAAAAAAAAAACACCATCACAAGGACCCCTTGCAATGCTAAAATACTCCTGGGTGTACCGATAGCGAAGTAGTACCGTGAGGGAAAGGTGCAAGAACCCCCATCGGGGAGTGAAAATAGAACATGAAACCGTGGCGCTCCCAACAGTGGGAGGAGAATGGATTCGACCGACGTGCCTGTTAAGAATGAGCCGCGCCTCATATGCAGTTGGCTTGGTTAAGGGGAACCACCGAGCCGTAGAAAGCGAGTCTTCATAGTGCGATTGTCATGCTTATGGAACCCTAACCTGGGTGATCATCCATGACCAGGATAAGCTTGGTTAACCTAAGTGGAGGTCCGACCGACTGATTTTGGAAGAAATCAGCGGATGAGTTGTGTTAGGTGTAAATGCAACTCGAACCCAAGAGCTAGCTGGGTTTCTCCCGAAAATGCGTTTTAGGCGCAGCAGTTGACGGACATCTAGGGGTAAAGCCTGTTTCCGGTGCGGGCCTGCGAAGCGGTACCAATCGAGCAAACACTGAATACTAGATATGCCCCAAAATACTAGGGATCAATGTCGGCCAGTGAGAACGCTGGGGATAAGCTTCATCGTCGAGAGTGACAACAGCCCGATCACCAGCTAAGGCCCCTAATGACACGCTCAGTGATAAGGATGTAGGGTTGCAGAACGCCGGAGGTTTGCCTAAAGCACCACCCTTGAAGAGTGCGTAATAGCTCACCGATCAGCGCTCTGCTCCGAAGAGTACGGTGCTAAGCGATCTGCCGACGCTAGTGGATTAAACTGCATCGTAGGGAGCGTGTTCGCCTTAGAGCGAAGCACCCGCGCAACAGGGTGGCCGAAGCGGAAGTGAGACAGTCGGCTTTTGGAGTAACGCAAACTTGGTGAGAATCCAATGCCCGCGAAAACCTAAGGGTTCCTCCGCAAGTTCGTCCCACGGAGGGTGAGTCAGTTCCTAAGATCAGGCCGAAAGGCGTAGTCGATGGACAACAGTGAATAATTCCTGTACCTACCCCTTGTTGGTCCCGAGAGGGCCGAGGAGGCCCGGTTAGCCGAAGATGGTTATCGGTTCAAAGACGCAAGGTGACCTTGCTTTTCAGGGAGAGGGTAGAGGAAATGCCTCGAGCCACTGTCCGAGTACCAGGCCTTAGGCGCTGAAGTAACCCTGCCACCATACTCCCGGAACAGCTCGAACGACCTTCAACAAGGGGTACCTTACCCGAAACCGACACAGGTGGGTTAGGGTAGAGAATACCTAGGGGCGCGCAGACAACTCTCTCTAAGGAACTCGCAAAATAGCCCCAGAACTTCGGGAGAAGGGGTGCCTCCCCAAGGGGGGTCGCAGTGGACCAGCCCGGGCGACTGTTTACCAAAAACACGTCTCACGCAAAGTCGGAAGAACCATGTATGGGTGCTGGCGCCTGCCCAGGCGGGAAGGTCAAGGAAGTTGGTGACCTGATGACAGGGGAGCCGGCGACCGAACGCCCCGGTGAACGGCGGCCGTAACCTAACGTTCCTAGGTAGGAAATTCCCTTGTCGGGTAAGTTCCGACCCGCAGAAAGGCGTACGATCTGGCATGTCTCGGGAGAGGCCGATTGAAATAGACCTTTCTGTCCTGTGAAGCTGCGGACTCCCGCACCGGACCGAAAGACCGCTATTAAACGTTAACTGTCCCTGGGATTGGCTTTTGGGCCTTTCCTGCGCAGCTTAGGTGGAAGGCGAAGAAGCCTTCCTTCCGGGGGTGCCCCGACCATCAGTGGATACCACTCTGGAAGAGCTATAATTCTAACCTTGTGTCCAGTCCTACGGGCCAAGGACATACTCAGTAACAGTTTCCTATGGGTCGTAGGCCTCCCAAAAGGTACGGAAGGCTGCAAAGGTTTCTCCTGCGGGCCGGCGGAGAGGTGGCCCTCTAGTGCAAAGTGCAGCAGGGAGCTTGACTGCAGACCCCCGTCGAAGCAGGGACGAAAGGTCGGCCTTAGTGATCCGACGGTGCGAGTGAAGGCCGTCGCTCACGGATAAATTTTACTCCTAGGGATAACAGGCCTGATCCTTCCCCAAGAGTTCACATCGACGGGAAGGTTTGGCACCTCGATGTCCGGCTCTTCGCCACCTGGGGCTGTAGTATGTTCCAAGGGTTGGGCCTTTTCGCCCATTAAAGCGGTACTGAGGCTGGGTTCAGAACGTCCGTGAGACAGTTCGGTCCATATCCGGTGCGGGCTTTAAGCATTTGAAGGACCTTTTCCCTAGTACGAGATGACTGGGAAGGACGCACCTCTGGTGTACCAGTTGTATCGGCCTCAACACGGTAAACGCATAGGGTAGCCAAGTGCGGAGCGGATAACTGCTGACAGCATCTAAGTAGCAAGCCCACCCAAGATGAGTGCTCTCTTATTCGACTTTCCCAAGCCCCCCCCCGTAGTAGCACACATCCCCGGACAGCGCACAGGGTTGTCTCTGTCCCCTGCGAGGGGATGGATCGACAGAAGTCTTGAGAATCCAGATAAGGTCACGCAGACGAGCCCGTTTTTAATCATTACGATAGGTTGTCAAGTGGAAGTGCAGTGTGATGAAGCAGGTCTGAGGCATCCCTACACATACCGAGAGATTTGAACCTTGTTCCTACACGAACTGATCGAATTCGATCAGGCACTCGCCATCTATTTTTTCATTGTTCACCTGTTTTTGACAACCTGAAAACCAAAGCGCTGCCCTCCCTCTCTATCTATCCAAGGTATGAATGGCAGAGGTCTTTTGGTGTCCCTCCCATACAAGATTGGGCCTCACATCACTATCCAATATCTTTTTCTCTCATCCCTTCTCGTTCATTGTTTGGTTCGTATTCTGGTGTCCTAGGCTAGAGGAACCACACAATCCTCCCGACTTGGTGTTAACTCGACTGCGATACGATATTGTCGGGAGGTCCTGCGGAATAAATACTCGACGCCAAATGATAAAAAGCTTAACACCCCTTATTTTTACATGCATGATTTTAGTAACTTGAACCTGTTTGAAGAAAGGGTATTGACGTGCCAAAAAATTCGACCGGACTTGCATGAAGAGGGATATTCCCTTTTTTCGTGAGGTGGAAATTCAAAGACACAAAACTTTCCGGTCGTGACTGATGTAATCATGTTCCAAGAGCACAGAGCCCTGGGTTCGAATTGGTGCTGGTACTATCATGGCCGTGTTTAAAGGGAGAAGAAAGATGCCGGAGAGGATGGGAGGAACTCAAGACCAAAATCGAAAGCTGAAGATGTCAAAATAGACAGCGAATTGCGATGGTCATGATAAAAAGGGGCGTGTGCCTGGAAAGCGGCAACCTAGTTCCCGATTACGCGTGCCAAGATTGTCGGGACAAATATAACCAAGAACGATAGCCACCATCTATTCTGTACTTGTGTCCAATTCAGCTTTTTCGGAAAGTCTGGTGCTCCATTTTATTTATCATTGAGTCTTACAGCCAGTACCTTATTAG
>PYDT01001043.1:0-16988 GCA_004837865.1 Musa balbisiana
GATAGCTGCCAAGAATCCCAAGCCAGAAAACACAATATTGGCCCTGCCTCACTTCATAACTCCAAATACGGGATTCGTTACGTTCCCTCCTGAATCCTCCACCCACCCCACGAATTGGTTATTCCCTAAACGGTCATGAAGGGTATAACGAAATACCTTGTCCTCCACATTGGATCAGAGCGGAGTCAGAGGATCAAAAAACCGCTAATTTGTCGTATAACGCCATCGAACCGGCCCAACCAGCAACATAGGTCTGTATGCATTATATGGACATAAGCACTCGACGACGCGGATCATTCAATACGCAGTATGAACACGATACCAAGGCAACCCATGGAAATCCCGTTATATCACAGAAAAATAACACATGTCCCTTTATTTTATCAGCCTGGAAAAGACTATCTATGTATCTAACTTTCCGAGTTCCGTACTGAGAACGGGTTATTTTTATTCCGTTCCTTGAAAATATGGACAATTCGGTTCGTAAGAACAAAGAGAAGCAGATCTATTACGATACCCTAGAAGTACCAATACGCAATGGTAGGATTATTCGACTTTAGGGACCAATGCGTAGATACTTGTTAGTATCCAACGATTTGATCCGTTAGTTAAAATTTTTCTTTATTCATTCTGTCTATCTATAAAATAAACCTGCCAATTTATTGTATAAAAAAATCTATGTATAAAAGACAATAAACAGAAAAGGGATGAAAAAAAAAAGGGACGATACAGCCTTGTTATGTTTCCCACATTACAGTGAAAGTATATACTCAATTTTTTCTTTAATTTTAATCTGCCCGTTGGTGTTCCAAAGTACCTTTTCGGATCCTGGAGAGGAATATGCCGTTTTTGGGTTGACTTATAGTGCCACTTGTCAACATATTGGTTATATGGAATTTACCCGTTCCTCCTCGTATTCGAAATATCCTCTGTTTTCGCTAAGAATATTGTATTGATGGAACCTCAATCATTCGGAGCGTGAATTCACTTGATCAATTTATTTATGTTGAGGATCAATTAGGAGAATTTATGGGTTTACTTGGACAAATAAAAATAATAAGTAATAAAGTATCCAGGCTCCGTTCAGAAAATACCAAATTGTAATCCCTGTAATGTCCATTACCGCTTGTATCATAAAATTTCTTATCCTTATTAGATGAGTGATTTCAAACTCCCACCATAACCAACGGAATAGTATGATGAGTACATCTAATGAATTAGGTTAAAGGCATGAAACAATTGAAACACAAAAGTCGTAACAAAAAGAGTGGTTACTGAGACCATTTGCCCTATATGTTCAAATGGATTCGTACAGATCTTTTTTCCCGGAGGAGAAGCATGAACCTAAAAGAATTGAAAAGGCCCTTCAGAAAAGAAAATTACATCGTGATTTGAATGTCGATGACAATACATCAGAGAGCGATGTTTGTTCAATCATGTCAATAGTTCAGTAATTCCTTTTTTTATAGGTAATGAAGCAAAAGTCACTCATGTCTTTTTTAAAAATTGAATCGTATTCGAAAAACAAAACCTATGACAGAAAAAAAAATAGAACTGGAAATTCCCGACACATTTATTCTTTTCGCATTTTTTTGAAATCGTCATGGCCTCCAAAGGTGCACGTACAGTTGCTAACGGAACCAATTTTGTCCTAATCAACCGACTCATATCGAGAAAGATTACTTTTTTTAGTCAAGAGGTTAACTAGCGAGATCTCCAATCAATTGTTGGTCCATGGTATATCTCATATAGAAGATATACTACTAGGGATCTTTTTTTGTTATATAACGCTCCGGCGGATTGGGTAGATCAGGAATAGCTATTTATGATACTATGCAATTTGTGCCACCCTATGTGCAGACAATAGGCATGGGGTTCGCCGCTTTCTAATGGGATCTTTCATTCTGATCGTAGGAGAAATTCCAAACGTCTAGCCTTCCCTCACTCTTGGTCGCCATTAGTTTGTTATTTGAAAAAAAAAAAAGAAAGACTAGCCTTCGCCAATGAATATGAATAATAAGTATATGTCATGGCACTTCGAGTTCGATATGAACAAAACCTTATTGTTTTTTCATAACAGGAGATTTTTGTATCGAGATATTAGTAGAACGCATCAGTTTATTTTCCGATTTGTTGATTTTATGTGTCGGGGTACATTTCCACGTCACAACCTTTTTTCTTCCACACCCAGAGTTTTCTTTCTGATATTTTGTTATGGAATAGTACGAAAGTGAAAAAAAAAGATCAGTTTTTCCTTATTTGATCGTATCAGAACGGCACTTTGGGATTGCTAAATCACAGACGAATTAAATTATATAAAGCAACAGAACCTCTATTAATTTTTGACTCCTACGAAAGGATGGTGGTAAATGTAATCATTCAAACGATCTGAATCTATGGATTCTCTTTCTTATTCTTAGATAGAATAGAAGAGAGAAAAACGTAAATTTCCATTGCGGAGAATCCGTATGCACGCACAGAAGATGGCCTTACGGTGTCACTTTTCTTCTTGTTATTTTTTGTATCCCTTACATTAGCCCATCAGCGAGATAGAAGGAACCGTTCTGAGTTTTATATCAATCCAATATATTGGGTCATGATTCATCAACCTGCTATTCTTTTTAATGAATCGACAGGGGAAGTTTTGTCCCCTGGAAATCGGCAAAGAAAATACTGAAACTTTCGTGAACCCTCACAAAGGTTTATGTACAAAGAACGGTCAATCCTTTATGTGTTGTAAGCCAGACATGTAAAGGGATGTTTTTATGTCCACGAAGCCCAAGCTCATGGCCAATTGTGATCGTCGTCGAAAATGGATAATACCGGGGATTTCGTGTAAATCCATTTCAAACCATAATTCGATTTTCTGTGATATATGGTATTGAATGAACAACTTCATACTCATCAATCCCAACAGCAGTTAGGATCGATCTAAACCAACCCATTCCAGTTCTAATTCTATATATACATATATATATATATACGATAGCGACATCCAACTATTAAACAACTTATTAAAACGCAAGGCCAGCCAATTAAGAAATGTTACTAAAATCTCCCCTCTTTGAGAGAATGTCCTCACGTCGAGAACGTACTAGGGTGTATGTGCGACTCGTTCAGGACATGAGTCGAACAAATGAGACCAATTTTTCCAGTGTCAAATGACCGGTACCAATGAATAGGGTAAATGGAAAAGATCTATCATATACCTAGTATATGTGGTATGGAATTTATGGTTTCCATTGGGCAAATCCTCACCGGATTTTATATGAAATCAGTCCCCTTGGTAGCAATAGTATCCCTTAAGCGGAGGAAATAGTATTATAGAAGCAAAAACGATTAATCTCCTATTTTTTTTTGTGAAAGAAGCGGACATAAGAGTTCTCTACCCTCGCCACTTCCTAATTAAAGCCGTCACTGTATTATAACCTCTATTGTGAAGAGCTATTACTCTAAATTGAGGGTAGCTCCAAGAGTGTGAACATACCAGTTCACATACCATTTGGGTTAAATGAAAAGAAGGCCTCCGGTGTATAGAGAGGACTCACCGTTTTAAGAAGTACCATAGAAACGATGGAACCCATATTTTTTTTTTAGTTCATTAGATTTCTTATTTGCAGGTGAAAGGCCTGGACGAATAACAAATTGTGGCGGAAGTTATAGTAGCAAAGCCATTGGAATTTTATATTTTATATATCGGAATACTCCGGTTTGTTATTAATCGAAACCTGAAGTGGAAAAGGGATGACTGAAAGAATCGAAATCAATAGTTATTCATTAAGGTTAATTTGATTCACTGACAGAGTGTGTTTAGACGGGGATCTACAGCTTCGGAGACGTCGAACAAAAATTCGTTTTATTTGCCTCACTCTAGATAGCTCATCAAGACTTACTCGAAGATTACCTCAACAGAAAATAGACTTTGGCTTGCCTCCATCGAGATAGATGCCAGGCAAAGAGGATTTTCGTCGTTTGTTTCCCTTCGATAATGCAGTAACTCGGAGAATACGGTATGTAGAGTTTATGTAAGTAATACTCACATCTGTACAAGAGCATTGCTTTCTTTAATCGTACAAATTACCTGCCAAATAGCTATATCAAATAGAATTGTCTTTACTAATTTCCAACAAGATCTCAAAGTAAAGTAATTCTAATTAATTAAAGTAGATTCTAAAGTACTATACAGTAAGAATGATTGAACAGAATTCCCCGAGAAAGGAACTCCGGGAATAGCATAAAATAATTAAGATAGTACTGGACTGACGAATATGTTCCAATATAAAAATTTTCTCCATTTTTTTTT
Source organism: Musa balbisiana (assembly GCA_004837865.1). Classification (NCBI taxonomy): domain Eukaryota; kingdom Viridiplantae; phylum Streptophyta; class Magnoliopsida; order Zingiberales; family Musaceae; genus Musa; species Musa balbisiana. The sequence continues at coordinate 4,304 of PYDT01001043.1, forward strand.
TCTTATAACACAGGAACCCCTCTAGATCTCGGCCTTTTCGAACAAAACATATCTGGAGCTTGAGTTACAATTTGGGTTTTGAGTTCAATTGAAGGGTATTTATTTATGTTTGGTTCTAGGACCAGTAGTTCTGGAGGCTCGACTCGCTCTCTCAAATTGTTTCCCTTCCCCCCCCCATTATTAAGAAAAAGGTAACAAAGATAAATACGGCTTGCTTTATAGCAATAGTAATTAATCGTTGTTGTTTCCAGTCATCTATTCCCAGCCTAGATAATATTTGTCCTTGTTCACTAATAATCGCTAATTTAACTCATGTTCTATATCGATTCGATCCCCGTCCAAATTGGGGGCAAACCCTACGAATAGATCGCTTGGATTTCCGAAAAGATTGACTTGGATTTTATTCCATGGTTTTATTTCCTTATTTCTAAAATTAGATTTCTTTATTCACTCAGTTCAGATCGACGCAAATAGCTTTGATTTGTATACATTATGTATTATATTGTTAAATATATGTAGTTCTTCCTCTTTCCGTGGCGAGAGCGCACAACACGCGTTCTGTTTCGATCTATTCTTCATTTCTCCATTAATCGTATGCTTGTAAATATCGACAAAATTTTCTCATTCTAATCGACCCAGGCTTATTGTGTCGATGCTTTTGAGTAATATATCTAAAATACCTGGCGATTCTTTATTGACATCATTTCGGGCACAACTGTGTACTTCCCAAATAACTATGACTCTGACATCTTTATTACCCTTGGCCAGAACCTCCTTTGATTTTGGATCGGCTACTCTTCTATTTTCGATCCGTCTGAGAGAGAAGACAAGAACAAAAAAAATCGATAGAAGTTACTAACTAGAAATGGAATTTCTAAGTATTTCGTCGTTGGCAATTATCATTTCATTATATAATGATAATTAATAGATAATTAATAATTATTAATGGAGTAACAATTTAAATAGAATAATAGTAATAGAATATAAAGTATAATTTAATGGATAATAATTAATATCAATTTCTTTCTAACTCTCAATTGTTCCTATCCTAATCTCACTATTTTATTATTTTATTTTTATTTATTTATTTAATTTAAATAATATCTTCTTTTCTAATGCTATGATTTCGTGGAATCTCGCCTAGACTGTATCCACATTTTTCATTTCTGTTCTCCCAAAATTCTGATCTTCGATCTCCACTTTTTGCTGAGGTTCATACACTTTTTTTCTTTTCTTCCTATCCTAAAGAACTGAAAAACTAGGTGCGAATTAGAAATTTTTAGTCACGTGGAATTTTATCTCTATTTTAATTCTTTCTTTCTTCGCATATCAATCAATAACTAGAATTAAAAAATTGAATGCCAAGCCATCGGACATAACCGATTAATTTCTATCATAGGCCTGCTAAAGACCCAACCATAGAGTAATTAGCACAGGTGCCACGGAGAGATATTTTTTTATAATCTCGCTTGAAACCTCCTTCTATTATAGATTGTAATACATATTTTCAGCTGCTGTCGTCCAGATCATTTAGTATTTTTTACACAGAATTCCTAACTAACAGATTCCTACTAAAATAGTATTGTACAATGAAGCAATAGATTTTTTTTCTTTTTTGTAAACGAAAAAAATCTATCCTTGTTCCTGATCATTACTGATACATATTAACTTTTTTATACGTTAAGGGTTCAGAAAACAAAAAAAATGTATATAATTCTTTATATATGAAACCAAAAAACAAAAAGAAGAAATGACAGAAAGTGTATATAATGGAGGAAAAAATGACGATATGGAAAACGAGACAGGGATTTTGTACAATGAACCTGTACAAAACAATTTTTGAAAGGGAGTAAGCGCAGCTTTGTAGCGCGTTGTTTTTGGTAACAAAATGTCACGACGGGTTCAAATCTGTCATCCCTACCTATGTCCTTCTCCCATGGGCATAAATGCGATTTATTCATTGAGATCGATTAAAATTGGACATAATCTTCTGGTCTTGCATACTATATGTTCTGCAAGCCGTATTGGGGTAAAAATTACTTTCTTCCGTACCATTGTCGTATCTCCTGTATAGGCTAAGAAAGCGCTCTTAGTTCAGTTCGGTAGACGCGGGTCTCCCAAACCCTGTCGCAGGTCAAATCCTCAGACGTATTCGTTTATTTTGATGTCGAATCACAATAAAATAATTACAAACAAAAAGTGGATTGTAACTTGAAAACTTGAATTTGAACCTCCTTCCTTGCAGGAGTTCCAATCACAAAAGAAAGAAATAGTTACTCAATCAAAAGGTCCAACTGATCACCACGTTTATTGTAACTATGCGGTTACGATAATCTGCTAAAGTAATAGGATTAGACCTAAGACTATTCCAATAGAAAACTATCAATCATTCGGTTTGTTAAGGGGATAAAAAAAAAAAAAAAAAAGAAAGTGTAGATCTACCCTATAATTTAATTCTAAATTATGTGAATCTCACTGACCAAGAATTGGCAATTGCTGTGAGAAAGAACCCATAATACCCGGAATCTCAGAGAATATTCGTTTTTAATCAAGTTTTCATTCAATTCCTTTCAAGAAGTCGTAATCTTGTTCAAACCCATGATAGATGGCGAGGTTATCGTTAAAGCAGCCGTAGAAAACCGAAATAACTAGTTTAGTAACAGAAGAGCTAAATTCGCTTGTTCTTTTGCTACATAATGTTTGATAAACCTTACCTAAGTTTCAATTTTACAAATACGACGGCAAGAAAAAATCAATTGACAGAATTAGTTTTCGTTCCATTGAAAATTCCTGGATCATCAGTCCATATAGATAAGACTACTAGAGTGACATCGGTAGAAAATTCTGAATTCTCTGCTTTGACATTGACCGATCCTTGATTCGGAATCAAACCAGAGTCATTGTGGAGATTTGTGAGTTGAATAAAGTATAAGTAGTAAAAGTAAGTAAAATATAAAGTTACGTAAAGTTATAGTATAAGACTGTGCCGTTTACCTTCATTCAAACTTAAATTACTTATAGCCTTCTACTTAAATATTAAATTAAATATTAATACATTAATATTAGAAAAATATAAGTAAATTTAAGTAATTTTGGAATAAAAGATTGGATTTGAAAATTTCCATTTTAATCATTTCCTTCTATTTCAATAGGAATCTCATCTTTTTGGAACGAACCGGCCTGATACTATTACCTTTTATTATTTTTTTAAACCTCATTGGACTCAGTACATTAATAGGTTGCTTAATTGCCCTTAACCATAATCTTTCGAATGAAAAGAAAGGTGTCCCACGATCTATTCGAAAATAAAACCTTTACTTTATTTGTTAATTTTATAATTAAATATCTTTTTTTTTCAGGTCAACTCGAGCAAAGACGAACACTTCCATTATCCTTTTAGATTCTATCTTCTGTCTTTCCATATCATGGAGTTCCATACTCTAGTTTTGGTTCAAGAAAGAACCCTTTGTTTTTGGATCTAATACAATAACGGTTTTGCATCACGAATATGGATTGTTCCAACTGGGTTCGTTTCTTTCACTAATATAGTATATTCTGTGATTCTTTCAACTATATTTAATACTATTGGATTTTGTATTACAGTATATTTATTGTATTATACGACCCAACCAATTACTTGAAAATAAAACGATTGAAACAAAAAAACTTTTCAACCCCAAAATGTTTATTATAGATTTCGCATCATATAATGAATTGTGTGATATTATAATATGTTCCATAAGTGAATATCTAAGATGCTTCATACATTATTAGAACCATTCGGGGGGGGGGGGGGGGGGGGGGATTCACACGCGTGTCCAAGATCTTTACTTTCTATTAAACGAATCCATAATGGCAATCTTAAAGAATTTTGAGGTATTTTCTATTATCTATTGATACAAGGAGTTATGCATAGACAGGAACCCACAAAAGAGAAATGAATATTTAGCATCTTCGGTAACCGATTCGAGACGCGTTGCTGTGCCAGAGGAAGGATAGCTATACTGATTCGTATACTTGAAAATAACCTTGGTCAAAATTGACGATCTCACAAAGATGCCATATCAGTATTTTCCATTTTACGATCCCATCTTCAAGGAATCGATTCCCCTTTTTTGAATGTACAAAAATTTGTGGAGCTCAGAATGTCTGTGAAGCACTGGAGAACGTCTTTTGCTTGTATTTATTACCAGTATTCGATACTGGGTCATTCATAATCATTCTATACCTTCCTATTCATTGCGGGTTGGTTATTCGTCAGGTACGGGTTTTAGCTTACGACGTGTTTGGAAGTCCCTCGTCCAACGAGTTATCACAGAGAGCCGACAAGGTATTCCCTTGAGAACCGGCCGTTTTGATTCTTTGGACACTTGATGCATTTAGTAACCTTTTAGAGCCCAATGACCATAGATCGAATCCTATCCAATTGTTACGTGCGATGTTGCTGTTCACGGATAAAAAAAAAAAATAGCTGTACCTACCGTTTTCTTTTTTGGGGTCAATATCACAATGCGTTCATCCACGATAAAACCTTATTTTAAATTATAGAGCTATGACACAATCAACCGAAGGAAACAAAATGTTGAATGAATCGTCCATCTTATACTGGGTTTCTTACTATTTTTGTACTTGCTGTTTTATTTTCCACATTATTTCTTCAATTGAAGAAAGAAAGAGAATAGTATGATTCTCTTATCCCCATTCGAAAGATACCATCCTCATAATTAGCCATGACTGTTTTTGTCTCTATCATGAAACCCATTTAGAAAGTGGATGAAGTAGGGGAAATGGCCGATACTAACTGGAATGAGTCCTCCTTGGCTGGTTGTACGGTAAACTGGTATTCCTGTGATCAATTTGTTTTTTCATTCATTCTTCAAATAAGATCGTATCTTGTTCAACCAATGAATAGAGCTGAGTTTATAGGTTTTAAAGACCATTAGAAAACCGAAATAACTAGTTTAGTAAGCATGAAAGAGCTAAATAAGATATGTTTTTTGCTACTATGTTGATAAAACACATTACCTAGTTTCAATTTTTGTACAAAATACGACGGCAAGAAAAATTCATTGACCTAATTATGTTTAGTTCACATTGAAAATTTCTGGATCCTCTTCATTATAGATAAGACTAACTAAGATGACATAAGGTTAGAAAAATTCGATTCATCTGCTTGACATTGACCGACGACCTAGGATTCGGAATCACCGATCCATTGTGAATTTGTTGAGTTAATAAAAGTAATATTAAAAGTAGTAAATATAAAGGTATCCGTAAAAAGTAAGAGTAATAAGACTGTGCCGTGTAACTTTTCATATCAAAACTTACATTACTTATGACTTAGACTTAAATTCTTAAATTAAATCTAAATAATTAACTATTACTAAAATAATAGTAATTTCAGTAATTTTGGAATAAAAGAATTGGATTTGAAAATTCCAGTTTATCATTCCTTCTATTTTCAAAAAATAGGATCTACTCCTTTTTTTTTTTGGAACGAACGGCTGATACTATTTACCTTTATTTATTTTAACTCATTGGGACTCAGTACAGTAATAGGTTTGCTTATTGCCCATAACCTATCTTGTCGAATGAAAAGAAAAAGGTGTCCCACGATCTCTATCGAACAAATAAAACCTTTACTTTTTTTTTTTAATTTTTATTTTTTATTCTTTTTTTTTTCAGAGGTCCAACTTCATTCAAGAGCGAACAACTTCCATTATCCTTTTAGATTCTATATCTGTCTGTCTTTCCCATATCAATGGAGTTTTCCATACTTCTAGTTTGGGTGGTCAAGAAAGAACCTTTGTTTTGGATCTAATACACTAATATCAATACCGTTTGCCTCCCGATAGGATTTGTTCCACCTACTGGGTTCTGTTTCTTTCCATAATATAGTATATTCTGTTTCTTTTCTTTTTCCACACACGAATATAGTATATACTATTGGACTTTGTGGTGGATACAGTATATTATTATTGTATGATAGTAATTATACTACAACCAATTACTTGAAAGAAAAGAGATTTGAACAAAAAACCAAAAACTTTTAAAAACCCTAATAAACCCCAAAATTGGTTTATATAGAAGATTTTCGCATACCTATAAATGAATTGTGTGAATATTTACTATGTTTCCATAAGTGAATTTCTAAATGCTCCTAAATTATTAAAACATATCGATTCAACCGCTTTTTCCAAGAATTTTACTTTCTATTCGAAATCGCATATGGAAATCCTTATAAAGGGAAATTTGAGGTCATTTTCTTTGAATCTAGTGAAATAAACATATAGTTATGCTAGACAAGGAACAAAAAAACGAAGAAACGAAATTATGTAGCATTTCGGGAAAACGATCTGAGACTGCGTTGCTATTGCCAGAGGAAGGATATCTAAACTTGATTCGGTATACTGAAATAACCTGTGGTACCAAAATTGACAGGATCTCAAACCAAGATTGCAATATCGTAGTTTTTTCCATTTACTGATCCCGCTTCCCCGGATCGAGCGATTCCCTTTGTTTTTGAATGTACAAAAATTTGTGGAGCTCGAATGTCTGGAAGCCGGGAGAAACGTTCTCTTTTGCTGATATTATTACCATTATTTCGATACTGGGTCTTCATAGCATTAACTATACTAAAATACCTTGCCCCTATTTCTTGCGGGGTTTGTTTATCGTCCCGTACGGTTTAGCTTACGACGACGTGTTTGGCAGTCCTCGCCAACTGAGTATTTTCACAGAGAGCCGACAAGGTATTTCCATTGATAACCGGATAAAAACCCGGCCGTTTGATTCTTTGGAACCCACCTTGATGAATTTAGTAAATATAGCCTTTAGGAGGCCCCCAATGGACCTAGATCGAACCTATCCAATTTTTACAGTGCGATGGTTGGGCTGTTCACGGACTAGCTGTACTACCTTTCCTCTTTTTTGGGGTCAATATCAGCAAGTGCGTTCATCCAACGATAAACCTAATTTTAATTAAGAGCTATGACAGACAATCAAACCCGACTGAACAAAATGTTGAATTGAATCGTACCAGTCTATACTGGGGGTGATTACTAAATTTTTGTACTTGCTGTTTTAATATTTATTTTTCCAATTATCCCAAATTATTTTCTTCAATTGAAAAGAAAGAAAGAGAATAGTATGAATGTCTCTTATCCCATTCGGAACGATCCATCCTTCAAAGAGGAAAAAAAAAAAAAAAAACAAAATAAATTTCCTGGACTGTTTTTTTGTCTCTAGCATGCCCTTTGAGAAAATGTGGATGAAAGTAGGGAAATGGCCGCCTACTTACGAGACTGGAAGGATTCCTCTTTGGCTGGTTTGGTACTGTACTGGTTTCCGTGTGAATCGGTTATAGGTTTTTTCTTTTACGGTTCTCTATATTCTGGGTGGTCATCTCTCTAGTAATCGATAACCGGATTGTAGACTGACAGCGTAAGAAAAAACGCACGGGACCTTCTCGCGTTTCTAATTAGACAAAGAGGGTAATGTCCCTGAGTTCGGTTCTCCTTGTTCTTACTCTTATAGGAAGTAGGACGAATTTTGATCTATTCCCTAACATACAAATTGGCCTTCAACCATAATCAAAATATTATTCGTAGAAATGAATGACAAAAAAAACGGATTGTTTTCCGTTGCTCTGAGTTCAAACCCACTAACCACTCTATTCTTTTGTTTCTAATAATGTGTTTGAAGAATTGAATCTATTGCTTGATTCATAGTCTCTGTTCTTGTTTTCCTTTCCTCCATAATATGTAACTCTTATGACGCAAACAAGAAATAGTAATCCCTTGATTTTTTCTGAATAATACTTATTTAATAATTTCTTCTAAACGCATGATACCTAGTCCTGCAATCATTTCTCGACCTAAACTACTATCATTTCTTCTATAACTACTATAACTTCCTCTAGTAAACTCTATAATAATTTGTTTGAATAATTTCTCTTGAATAATTTCTCCTAAGGTTTAAAGTTTTAGTTAATGAAGAGTTCACTATTGTGCCCACAATCCATTATTCCCCTAATCCTTCTCTCTTTTTGTTTGTCCACAACTTTCCTATGAATCTAAACCAAAGAGTTCTGGTGGACCCCCCGAGAAAAGAAGGAATGGAATCTTTGCGAACAGGAGAAAAAATAATTATATTTCATAGAGAACACACAGAAAAGGATTTTTTCCTCTTCTTTTCCGCCCTTTCTTGTGTCGAATAGAAGACCTCGTAATACTAGTATCCCTCCTAAAGGATTTCTTTTCTCTTTTTTCTTTCTTTTCTTTCATTTTTCTTCCCATCTCCTTGCTCCTGTCTTCTCTTTCTTCTTTGTGTATGCTTTGTCTATTACTAACTAGAATAGGATACAAGTAATGATCCCAGACAAATCCCGCAAAACGAAAAAAAAAGTATAAACAAAGGCAACCAAAAAGGTTTACCACAGATTTTTATGATCATACATCTTGTATGGATCAATAAAAAATTCGCGCTTTTTACCAACTTGATGTTAAGGATCTCTGCCCCCTAGAAATTCATTTCGTACAATTGAACCTTTTCAACTGTTTTCTTTTTACTAACCAAAAAACTGTGCCAAAATAACAGATGCCAAAAGACAAAAGACTTGGACCGTATGGTCTTGAGCACTATTTCTGCATCTCCCTGACCCAAAGCCGCCACATTGGATTGCTTTTAATGGTTGATCAAGCGGGAGTATTTCACCCCTGAAACAAGAAGTTCTGGTCCTAGGTATAATATCAACCCTTGATGTCCATCCGATGCATCAACTATTGTTTTTCATATCCCCCTTTTCTTACGTACTATCTGCTTACTATAAACACCTCTGATGTAGCATATAGACTGTATTGTTACTTTTGCTACAGCCATGAGAAATCTGCGTGACCCTTAATCTTCTGTTCCCACCCTACGTATATGGGATAGTTTTAAGAAGTGACCGTCTTTCTTCTCTTACTTCGTAAGCAGTGCCGGGGCAAAGAATGTGAAAGAACGATTTCACTATAATTTCTGACCGGGGAACAGGACCCTATCACAATAATATTCTTTATTGGGACGAATCTCTGAAAAGACAGATTTCCTATCTTTTCTGCTTTTCTTTCAACTCAGGAGAAATACGATAAAGGGGGCTAATTCGAATCCTCCGGGTACAATGAGAACAGCCCCCACCTTCAAGTCCCCTTTTTACCAATTACAAGACTTTTTTCAGTTGCCTTATCCTAAGGTTTCGAACAACTGCTTCATACAGTATCAGAAGCACAGCTTGCGGAACATTCAATTCCCGTTTTATTAGCTAATGGCAATGCATCTACATTCGCCCCCGTTGCTTCTCGCGGGTTTTCTACCCTGCTGCTCAAAAAATTGGATCTGCATTTGAAATATATGCCCGATTATTAACATATATCATGATCGATACAGAAATTGGTCGAGTCATCTCTTCTTTACCCAGAAAAGTTTTTTATTTTGCATGTCCAATCATTGACCCGGCATTTCTACAATACATTAGATAGGTGCTAGTAAGTTCCCTAAACCTAGTCTGTCCTTGTCTGGAACTATTTTACTGGAATATAGGAACGAATACCTTACAATAAAAGGTCTAAAGAATTAAGTACCTTGAAAATACTTTCTTTATACACGAAGAACGATTCGATTTGATTGATAGATAAGATCCAAATGAGTTCTTTATATTCATATTCATTTGACTGGATAAATTACTACAAGAACTACTCTATAAAACTCTATAATATAATTTGTTGAATCATTTCTCTTGACTATTGCTCTGAAGTTTAAAGTTTAAGTTAATTGAAGAAGTTCTATTTGCTCAATCAATTATCCCCTAATCCTTTCTCTCTTTTTGTTGTGTCCACAACTCCTATGAATCTAACCACAAGAGTTCTTGTGGACCCGCAAAGAAGGATGGTAATCTTGAGAACAGGAGAAAAAATAATTATATTTCGATTAAGACGACACAAGAAAAGGAATTTTCCGGCCCTTTTTCTTGTGTCGAATATAAGACTCGTAGACTAGTAATCTCCTAAAAGATTTCTTTCGTCATTTTTCCATCCTTGCATCTGTATTCTCTTTCTTTGTATGGTCTACTTTTGTCTATTACTAAGAATATGATCCAGCAAAAAAAAAAAAAAAAAAAAAAAAAAAAATAATGAATTCCAAGACATCCCCAAAAACGAAAAAAAGTATAAACAAAGCAACCAAAAAGGTTTCCAGATTTTTGACATACCTAATTGTATGTATCAAAAAAAATTCGGCGCTTTTTTACCCATGAGGTTAAGGAATCTCTGCCCTAGAAATTCTTTCGTAGCATTGAACCTTTTCAAACGGTTCTTTTAAGAATCCAAAAAAACTTGTGCCAAAATAACAGATCAAGAAGAACAAAAGACCTTGGACCCGTAATGGGCTTGAAGCACTATTTCTTCATCTCCCTGACAAGAGCCTCCCACATTGGATTGCTTGTTAATGGTTGATCAAGCTTGCGGATTCCCCTCTGAACAAGAGTTTCTGGTCCGGAGGTATAATATCAACCACGTGATGTCCTCCGATGCATCACTATGGTTATTTCATATCGCCCTTTTTTCTTTACGTATTTCTATTCTGCTTACTATACCGTCTGATGGTAGCCTTATAGACTGTATCTGTTACTTTTGCTACCATCCGGATAAATCGACCCCTCCTCTGTTCCCACCTACGTATATGGGATATTTTAAGAGTGACGTCTTTCTTCGTGAGCAGGGTCGGGGAAAGAATGGGAAAGACGATTCAAACTATATTTCTGACCGTGAACAGGACCTACAGCAAATTTAAATTCTTTTATTGGGACGATAACCTCTGAAGAATAAGGATTTCCTATCTTGTTCTTTCAACTCAGGAGAAATACGATCAAGGGGGGCTACTCGACATCCGTCGGGTAAAATGAGAACAGCCCCCACCTTCAAAGTCCCCTTTTTACCATTAAGGCAGACTTGTTTCCGTGCTTATCATAAGGTATTCGAACAACTGCTTCAAATCAGATCAGGAATGCACATCTTCGGCACTTCAATATCCACGGTATTAGCTAAATGGCAATTGGCACATACAATTCGTCCCGTTGCTTCTCGCGGGTTTTCATAACCCTCTGCCAAAATGGGATAATGCATTTGAAATAGATGCCCGAAGGGTTTTTTTATTACATATATCATGATCGATCAGAAATGGATCGATCATCTCTCCTTTACCCACGAAAAATTATTTTATTTTGCATTCCAATCATTGTTCCCGGAAGTTCTACAATAAATTAAGATAGGTAGCAGTAGTATAGTTCCCTTTACCCAAGAGTCTGTCCTTGTACTGGAATATTGTACTGGAATATAGGACGAATACCTGAACAGATTAAAAGTATAAAGATTAAGTAAAATTGAAAATACTTCTTTATACACGAAGAAAGATTCTGATTTATTGATAAATAATATCAAATGAGTTCTTTATTCATTCATTGAATGATAAATACTCAAGCGAGGAGATACACGATTTAAAAAAAGAAGATCCATATTCACAATTGTATCTAGAATAACTGGAAAGTGGCACAGACATATATAATTTGGATCGTATGATCCAATCCAAAATCGTTGTAACGCGAACCGATCATTAGTTCCAACCAGGGTCAGTGCAATCCGATCCATAAATCAGGTAACTAAAATATAGAAAAAGCTTTTATTTTGTCACTTAAGTTATAGAGGAATTCCTGAACCGCAAGAATTACGAATGCTATTCTTCATTACTCATAATAAAATAACCAGTTCTTGAATAGCGAACAGATTATATTTGTCGAGAAATGCAAAATGATATGGAGATCATATTCATGTGTGCTTGCTAATTGTATTGTGTTGGCTGGGGGTTGTGTATTCCTATATAAGTTTTTTGTATAGCGTATCCGGGTAACTCTTTATCCTTTCGTCCAATAGGAAGTTCTTCTAATTTATGAATCTTTCCAAACAGGTTTCTCTTGATATGATTCAAAAAATGTTCGGTATTGCCTTGTAAATTCACCAATTAGTACCCATGTTCCAGCATTTATATTTCAAATGAGAACGATACCCACCAGGGCAAAATACTATAGATGCGAGAGATGGGAGGGAGGCCAATGCTTTCTTTTTTTTCCATTTTTTTCTTGTGATTGAATTGTTTGAACCTGCTTCACATTCGTTGACTCTTCTGATCTGATATTTCTTTGAAGCACGAGTTTATAACAAGGTAATTGACCTAGGGGTCTATTCCTTTCGCTATTATTGTGTGAATAATTTTATTTTTTTTATTTAATTTAGAAGGATATATACATAGATCAGTAGTCCTTTTCGGATGAAAAATGAGAAAAAAATAAATAATTTATTCCGGATATCTCATGGGCAAATTTGAACCAATTTATTTTCATTTGTTCCTTTCGATGATACTCGCAAACCCCTGAAGTCACGAATCGAGTTTCGATACGAAAAAACTCCCCCTGTATCAATTAATTCTTTCGAATGTTTCACCGTCCTAACAGAAACGGGTATCAATTTCCAAATCTGGGGCCTAAAAGATGAATTCTGTATTACGAAATACAATGTTCGGATAGGTTTGCAAGTGGAGGGGAGCCTTCCCCATCTGAGAAAATTTATTCTTTTTTAAGTATACCAAGAAAAAGATC